>VXBL01003620.1:615417-641766 GCA_013400195.1 Aramus guarauna
TTTTTGTAGTAAGAGTTAAGTTTCGGTGGACCAGCTTGTACAGCTTCTGACAAGTTGAAGCTGTTTTAGCACAACTGCTATATAAAGTGGTTTGTTTACCTTATAAATGGTTCTAATTTATTTCAGGCCATCTTATAGATGATTTCTAAGCCATTAGGTTCATTTTTATGAATGCTACAATACAATCAGCAGGGACCTGGAGTATTCAACTGGTTTGATACTGACAGTGGCGAAGGTGTAATGTTGACCAAAACTCTTAGATTTTCCCAGAGCATTTTTGGTACAATTGGGCGGGGAGGGGAGGGGGGGGAATCACTGTTCTTTTTATACGTGATCATTGGTCTGGGTGGTGTGAATGATCTGTAGATAACCTGCAAGGGATGTCTTAAATGTAAAACTAAGGCGGGTGTGTTGTGAATGTGCTGACATTGATTGTACAGTAATTTGTACCTCCACTGTGACATTTTTAGGGATCAGTTAAGTCTAAGACTAGTATTTTTAAAATAAAGTAGTTGTAACTTATTTTCTTAGAGGAGCAGTATGTATCAGATGTGCTGAACTACATTGATCATGGAGATCCCCAGATTAGAGGAGCTACTGCCATTCTGTGTGGAACAATTGTCAACTCCATTCTAATTAAATCCCGCTTTGATGTGGAAAAATGGCTAATAAATGTCAGAAGCTCAACAGGTAACAATTTATTTTACGGGTGGGTTGTGAGTTTTTTAATGTAAACAAGATTTTCTTTTGTTTTATTGCTCTAAATTCTTTTTTGTTTAGGAAATCTCTTTTCCTTGGTAGACTGCATACCTCTGTTACAGAAAACGCTGAAGGATGAGTCCTCTGTTACATGCAAACTGGCTTGTACAGCTGTGAGGGTAAGCAGAAGTAGTAATTTATTTGCACCACCACAGATCATGAGGTGTTTTATTCATTGACTGGGATCCCACTATGCTCAGGTGTATAAACATAGAGCAAAAAATGACTTCTTCGCCAAGAAATGTATTGTAGAAAATATGGATTCAGGCACAGAAGGGGAGGAACAAACAGCTGGGAAATAATTATGTTGGTTAGATCACGTACTAGTATAATCTAATCACAATATTTCTAGTGATAAACGTACTGGTATGAGGTGTAATGTTACATTAACCTAAACTAGGACAAGTGCATTAGATAAAAAAGGATATCTAGCCTTAACAGCCAAATGTGACCTTGTAACACCTGGTTGTAGCCTGTACTTGGAGGGCAAAAATTAAATGTGAGAAATAACAAGTAAAATAGTGATTGTTTTCTGAAATAATAATTTTTTTAAAGTGAGGAAAGTCTCAGGAAGGTGTTTCAAATTGGGTGAAGGATCTTTCAGGCAATTGTTAAAATAGAGACAATAGCTGAATTTGTGAGTTAAACTGAGTGTGTGTAAATTCTATTTCTTAAAAAAAAATCTGTGGAAGGTTTTCTGTGGGGGGAAAAAGCAAAGGGATGAAGGAGGGAGCTTTTCCTGGAGGAATTTTCCAAAAAATTAGAAGAACAAGGACAAATTGGAGGCCGAGGGGAAATAATTCATCAGAGAGGGGCACAGGGTGGCTGACTGCAGCTTATGGGTCAGACAAAGCGTAGCTTTTAGTAAAATGCAGATAGCTAATGTATGGCAAGTATGATTTCATGTGCTAAGAGGAGGGGTCTGACACAGCTGAGGGAAGGGCATCCAGTCAGTTAAATGGTGCTGTCTTTTCAACTGTCTGCTCTATAATCGTTAACAAAGTATGTACTGGTTTCATGTATGATTACACATATGATCATGGCTTTTTAGAAGGTTTCACTAGAATTGTTCACTTCAGGCAACTTATACTAGCAAATTTTGACCTTTTCTTTCTCTCAGTATACAATATAGCCTGACTTCATACCTTTCGGCAGAAATGTTTGGAAGCATTTTGGGTTGCTAATCCCCAAACAAGAAAGTATTTTCCTGTAGTTAAATAAGACATAGAAGCGTAGAGTTCTATAACTTTTTCCAAACGTCACACATTCTCCATACAGTCGAACAGTCACTAAAATGAGGAGAACTTTTTTTTTCTTTTTTCAGAAACTTCTGGAAATCAGAACCAGGTATCTAAAATACCCTGTGGAAATTAGGAGAGACTGTTTTTGAACACATAAGAATATAGTGCTTGTGGTCTTTAAGCCCTGCGAGTTTTTGACCTTACTCTTTGGAGGATTGTTTTCTAATCTCATAGGCTTGTCCTCCTCTCCAGAACTTAAAGTCAGCAGCAGATTTTAGCAGTTCATGCGGAGCTAGTATCTAGCCTTGTAAGCAGCCTACCTCTTGTACTGTCTCCTAGCTCTTAAGCAATAACTTTTTTAGTACTCTAAATAAAACATTTTTGTGACCACTTACATGCTTTGATTCTGAGACCCTCTTCTGCAATATAACTGAAAGTTGTTTTTTCTTCTCAGCATTGCATCATGAGCTTATGTAGTAGCAGTTACAGTGAACTAGGTTTACAATTAATTGTTGACCTCCTTACGCTGAAGAATAGCTCGTATTGGCTAGTAAGGACTGAACTTCTGGAAACACTTGCAGAGGTAGATTTTCGGTAAGTGTTGATATTTTTCTATAGGTGTTGCAGCTGCAGTGCAAAGATGCGTTGTATAGGAGACTGGAATCAAAATGGAGGAGTTTCTTCTGAAACATTAACGAGTTCCATAAAACTAATTCAGACCAATCATTTGTGTGAAGAATGTATGAATTCCTTTGCCAAGTTACCATTGACTTGACTACTAAGCCCAATCCTAGTAACACTGTATAGGAGTTTCTAGTTCAGCAGTCTATTTCATTAAGTCTTCTGTGATTAGAGAGAGACTGTATAATCTGGAAACTAGCTTGGATTTCATGTCCAGTTGTGTGTGTTTTGAAAGAAAAAATCCCTGACTTGTTCTCCGTTATTGTCAACTCTCTTCTGTTGCTCCGTTTCTGTTACATGGAAATGGATATGACTTTACTTCCTTTTCTTGCACTCCCTCATTTTCTACAGGGTCTTTCAAGCTGAAAGACAAAAGGTTTTTATCTGAAAATTCTTCAAGTTATCCTTAGTCAAACAAAATTGAACTTTTTCTGAGTAGTGGTATTTGGAATGTGTTACCATTTTTTCAAAACAGTCTGATTTTTATGAGCATGGGAAAAAAATACAAGTGCAATCGCAATTTGTAAATGGTGTTTTTTAACTAAGAAAAATAATTCTTCTGTTACACTAGCCAGTTTAGCAAATAGCTCACCTCTTCTAAAAGCAGCCAAAAGTATACTTACTACTTACGTTTTCCCTGCAGTGTTTTTTAAAAAAAGTTAACAAAAAAGAGCCCTCAGAGCACTGAAGGGAGAAACAACCTTTAATGCTAACTAATGTACTCAAAATTTGTATTTTACCATAGGCTAGTCAGCTTCTTGGAAGGAAAAACTGAGAGCTTGCACAGAGGTGTTCATCATTATACTGGTGTAAGTAAATTATTCGATCAGCATATTGTGCTTCTAGATTAAAGGTACCAGTGCAGTTTTAGTACTTAATGTTTAAATTCTATCAACACTGACTGTTGTTGTAACTGTGTTTTGTATAAGTAGACTCACGTTCTGAGACTTGTTACAATTGGAAAGATACTTTACTACTGAGATTCAAGTATCTTGGCATTCTCTGGTGTGTGTGGGGGGGTGGGGGTGGGGGTGTTGTGGTTTTCTTAAAATCTAAAATATTTTAGCATTTCTGTATTTAAACAGCTTATTTAGCAATGTTAAGGTAAAGTATGACAGATGAAATCTCATTCGTTAACTACCTTCTAACAATCTAGTTAAATGATGAAAATGTTCAATGAACTTTACTGTGCTAACTTATTTTCTAGCTACTAAAACTTCAGGAGAGAGTGCTTAATAATGTTGTAATATGTCTGCTTGGAGATGAAGATCCGAGAGTGAGACATGTAGCTGCAGCTTCATTAATGAGGTATATATATTTGTTTTATTTAAAAAAAAAAGAAAAAAGGAGTTTGAAAGTTACTGACATGTTACTGTGTACCTATAATTAAAATAATGTGGGTTTATTATATTTTAAATGAGAGATGGGAGACAAATGCAGCTTCGTGGTACCTTGGAGCATGCATCAGTCTGAATAATCAGGCAATTGTGCTTTGCCTTTGATTAGCATTCCAATTACATTTAACAGTGTTACATTCTGAGGGTCACTTTCAGTTTCAACTTCCTCAAGTTGGTTTTCTGCCTTTTATTTGTTACTTTTATTCAGGTACTTGATTTTGAAATGGGGTTATTTTGTTAACTGAGTGGTAGCAAGTTGGAGTTTTTCTTTACCTTCATGCCTTAATGACAGCATGTGCATTAAGCTTGGAAAAGACTTAAGTGCCCAAGAAATCTGCTACAAGCTTGCACAACTCCCTTGAAACATCCAGTATGGGCATTCATTGGAAGTACTGTCAGTGAACTGAGGGGAAAAAAGAAAAAAGTATACTGTAGTTTTTCACTATTGTCCAAGTTGAAAATGTTGTTCAAGAAGGCTGGATCTTATCGTATGTTTAAGTTTTGCTCTATAGAAATCAGAGGGCAAAAAATTATCCTTTCAGGTAGAAATTAGTCTTCAGTTGACACTGATATCCATGGGGAAAATTCCTGGGGAGATAGGGAAACACTGAAAGAAATACAGTCTGTAGCGCAGTGGTCATTGTAGTATGTATAGGTAGGTATGTCTAGAAGAGAGGTTTGTTTTTTTTTTTTTAACTAACATGTGTCTAGAACAGTTCCTTTGTCCTGATTTGAGCTCCTTGATTCTATAAAGATGAATTCAGCTTAACAACGTGAGTTTTAGTAACCATTTTTATTTACAATTTGATATGTGTAATTAGCGTATGTAGCTTTCTGAATTGTATATTAAATGTATTTCAAATGTACATTAAATTGTATATTAAATAATTTCTGAATAATCCTTTTCCTTTTTGATAATTTGCATTAAGGCTTGTTCCAAAGCTGTTTTATAACTGTGATCAAGGACAGGCTGATCCAGTTGTGGCAGTAGCAAGAGACCAAAGCAGTGTCTACCTGAAACTACTAATGCATGAAACACAGCCTCCATCTCACTTTGCAGTGAGCACTATCACCAGGTATGTTATGTGACTTGTCTTGCTTTAAAAGGAAAGTGGACCCGAATTTCAATTCATAATGCCTAAAATTGTATTTAAAACTTGCAAATCCATGTGCTTATGAATTCTTTTTTCAGTCTGTAGGAGCATCTGTGGTAGTTTTAGGCTCCACAGAAACAGACTTGTTATAAAGGATAAAGCGGTGTGTGTGTTACTAGTGATATGCTCGCACATTGATCGTAGGGAATCACATTTTGGAATGAGGTGTTTCTTTTTCGAAGTACATGTTCTAGTGGTATAAATATTTTTGTTTCAGAACATATAGAGGTTACAATATGCTGCAAAGTCCAACAGATGTCACTATGGAAAACAATCTCTCAAGGGTTATTGCAGCAATTTCCCATGCATTGACAATATCCACTACAAGAGCACTTACTGTGAGTTTTCTTAGTTGCTATAGTGACTCACTTTTTATTTTCTTTTACGCTTGTTTTATTTTAATTATTTCCTGGCTATATTGATATCTGCTACTTTGGTACTGTGGCAATGGCAATAGTAATATATTTAATTCTCACTCTTAAGATACCTTGTTGTTGTTGCTAACTCATCCAGTGATGCAACTGATTCAATTCTTGGTGTTAACTTTTTCAGTTTGGCTGTTGTGAAGCTTTGTGTCTTCTCTCCACAACATTTCCAGTCTGCACCTGGAGCGTGGGATGGCACTGTGGGTATGTTCACTCATCTATTGTTCCAGCTTCTAAAAGCCATGTTTCCAAAATGAAAGTATGCTTGCTTATCTAGGTATCAGAAGTTCTGGTTTAAATATATGCTGTTATGCTTATCTTAGCAGTTATTTAAGAACTTTATGCAGAAGTGGGTAACGTTAGATTGTTGTGATACTGTCAGCACTCTGTTATCTCTGGAACCACAGCGTATATCACAGAGATTGCTGCAACTGCTGTAATAGACAGATACATATGGTCAGTGTCTATCAAAATAAGTAATCTTCCGTGCTATTGATAGAATATCCTGAAGATAAACATTCTATCTTGTAGTATCTCTTGAAAATCAGAACATCATCATTTTCACCTTAATCTCATGTTTATGTTGAAAAGTAGTGGGTAACGGAAACTGATTCAGTTTTTGTAACTATAAAAATGCCAGGTGCATTTAAATTGTTCTCTTGGCACACTGAATGGGAACAATGAATGAGATATCTATCATATTTAAGTGTTACGTAGGTAATATATGATAGCCCCAAAGTACTTACATTCTGAAGAGTTTCTTCAGAATGTAACTATACAGCTGGCAACTCTAAAGCTTTGATCTTGCCTCTTATTATCAATGTGCTGTGCCACATGAGCTGTCAAACTAGCTAAGATGTGTATGTTCAGAGCTGTTTGGTTTTTAAATAGATTTAACATAATTTGTGTTTTTCTTCATTGCCGTCGTTTTCTCTACTCTTACTTTACTCTTCTGTTATTCTGAAACTCTATTACAAAATTTTACCATATTTTAAAAACAAAACAAACCCCAAAAACCCAATGACAACAAAAAAAGCAACCCTCCCCCAGCTGCTTTTCTTTTCGGTGTGCCCTTTCTTTCCTTGCCAGTCACAAGTGTGGTGTGCTTTGCATATGCATTCTAAAAGATGTCTTCTGAGCTTTGGATCCAGTTTTAACAAATGAAGTATGTTAGGACGTGAGCAGTACTTACCTGGAAAATGAAATCGACGCAGAATTACAACAATGTGTCTTCTGCTCTACCCAGCTTAAAAAAATGCTATTTTTAAAATGCATCTAATATTCATCAGTGATGCAATGACATGGCCTTTGCCCTTTTCTCTAATTCCTTCTTTACAAATTTTTGGCTTATGTTCATATTAATTTGGATTGTAATTTTATTTTTGTGGATTGATATGAACATTTATTCTGGGTAATAAGAATATAACATGAGAATTTTGCCCAAAATACTTTTCTGTCTTAAGTATTGTTGCTGTTGTGATTAAAAAGCTATTGGAACTGCTGCATACCACCTGCGTACACTCAACATGGATTAATTCATGGGTTTCTAACTGTATGTAAAGTAAACAACACTTGCATATGAAAATACTTTTTAAAAAAATAAAAAGGAAGGTACTGTAACTACCTGTGTAGCTCTGTCAAAATAATAGCTATACTTAGTGTAGATTTTATTTTATGAAATTTCTCTAGTTGTATTAGACTAGAGTGACTACATAAGATGATTATTTATTTTTTAATTAAAAAAAAAAAAAAACCAAACTGAAAGAATACCTTTATTTAGAGGTTCAATAAAGTCTTTTCCAGAAAGAAAGTTAGTAATATTGTGCAGGTCTTATGGCTTTGAAATGATGTATGTAATTCACACAGTATTCTGAAAAACATCTTTTAGTAATCTGCCTGCTCATTCTGAAACTTGAGTTGTGGGGGAGAATCTGATCTTAAAATTATTGTAAAGAAAAATATGGAATGCAGTAGCAAATTCATAGAATCATAGAATGGTTTGGGTTGGAAGGGACCTTAAAGATCATCTAGCTTCAACCCCCCTGCCATGGGCAGGGACACCCTCCACTAGACCACATTGCCTAAAGCCTCATCNAGTGTTGACTGTCACCAAATTACAATATTGGATAGTGTCTAACCATAAATCTAGATGATTTGATGGATTATAATTGTTTAATTAAATTCTTGTCACTTTAAAACAATATCTTGTTACATTGCAATACTACAGCTTATGTCTGCCATCCCTACTCTGCATATGCTCAAGACTTTTAAATGGAGATAGTTCAGGATCATACTGGTTAGCAATTAAATACAGAATACTGCAGTTTATCAGTAGATGTCACTAGCAGCTTTGATATTTGCTATTTAAAAAAAAAAATTTACTTCAAGAATACAAAGTATTTTCAGGTCTCTGCTGCAAACGTTTAAAGTCCTACTTGAGTGTTAAATCTGTATTTCTGTAGTACTGATTTTTTTTTTATTAGCAGTCTACTTAACTGTTAGTTTTCTTAAGACTTTAAACTTACCAAAAGCAGGGGAAAAGTCATGACATTCCAAAATTAAACTTCCAGTGTTTCCCAGCCAAGTTCTTCAGATGAAGCTCAGAAGGGCTGCACTATTGGAATGGCCGGCATGATCCTGTCTCTCCTTTCATCAGCATGGTTCCCACTGGACCTCTCTGCTCATCAGGATGCTTTGATTTTGACTGGAAACTTGCTTGCAGGTAGGGCAGAGGAAGAAAAGTGGGATTGTCCTGTTATTTTTACCATTAGCTTCAGAAGGCCCATATCTCACCCTATTCTGATTGCGTGCAACAAAATACTTGCAAGATTGAGCTGAGCAGAAGACATAAAGAAGGAACTTCTTGCATGCAGGTGGTTTGAAAAGATACTGCCTCCAAGATGCAAATTTCCTCTAGTTGCCAGAGGGAATGTGCAGTATGATTAGTATAGGCTGGGTACAAGGAACTAACACTTTTTGTTTAAAACTAAGCACCTACTGCTGGTTTTGAAAATACAGGCTCACTTCCCTATTTGAGTTTCTGTTCATATAAAGGTCATATGCCTCTAGAATTTGCTGATACTTAATTCCAAGTTTTTGTCATCTTTTTCTTCAAATAATATGCTCCCTGTTGCAGCATGTGCTCCCAAGTGTTTAAAGAACCCCTGGAGCGCTGAAGAAGAATCAAACCAAGGTGCTGCAAAGCAGGAAGAACCCTGGCCAGCTCTGGCAGATCGAACTCTTGTTACTTTAGTGGAGCAGCTTTTTTCTCATCTGCTGAAGGTCATTAATATTTGTGCACATGTAATGGATGATGTTGCTCCTGGCCCAGCAGTAAAGGTAGGTATTATAAATAAATAAAAAAAATTGTGTGACTTGAATGTTGCTGTGATAGAGATGTCTTCCAGGCTCCAGATTTTTTAGTTGATAGAAATAACTATCTCATACCTTGGTAATATGACAGGTTTTTGTTTAGTTCTGCAGTATTTGTAGTTTTACCTTAAATTTTGCACCTTTTATTCCTAATGACTTCATTTGAAACATTAATTCAGTGAGTAGAGTATATAGTAAATGGAGTATTGGATTGCATACTCTGGCAAACATCTGTGGACTTTTGGGTTGGTTGGCTGGCTGTAACACACTGAGCTCTTTTGGAGGCTTAAAATAATAATTCTATCTTTTGAATATCCTGCAAAATATTTTGACAGGTAAGGTACTTTGAGGTACTTTTAGGTTTAGGCTTTTGTTTTGAGGCATCTACATTTTGAGACTGATTTGGTGACTGTGAGACAATGTTATTAGGATTAGTGATTTATTCGTATTTTTAAAATGTGAAAATGTTTTTTGGCACTCATTTGTCTGGAATCAAAAGAAACTTTAGTCATTGAGCTCTAATTCCA
This sequence comes from Aramus guarauna, assembly GCA_013400195.1. Lineage (NCBI taxonomy): Eukaryota > Metazoa > Chordata > Aves > Gruiformes > Aramidae > Aramus > Aramus guarauna. The sequence goes on from VXBL01003620.1 coordinate 624,974, forward strand.
TCTCATTGGCTTATGCTGAAGTTGAGAAGGAAACTAGGGAATATATTAAACTTCTTCCTCTTCACTCAGGAAATTCATGTTCTGAACCTGAGAGTTGAGACATTTTAATTTAACTGACAGTCAAATAGAGTGGAGTTTAAACAAAAGATGAATATGCTTGTATTTCTGTAGAAGAAGAAAAGCTACTTGTGCATACAAAATTATATAAAAGCTTCTTTTAATTCTAGGCAGCATTACCTTCTCTCACAAACCCACCTTCTCTTAGTCCAATTCGGAGGAAGGGGAAAGAAAGGGAGTCTGTTGAACAGGCTTCTGTGCCAATGAGCCCTAAAAAGGGTGGTGAAGCGAGTCCAGGTAAGCACGCTTACTCCTGTTAACCCTCCCACCTAACTATGGTTACAGCATAGAGAGAAGAAATAAAACTGAGTAACTTGTTTTTTGAAGTTTTAGTTCAAAGGGCTGGCAGACCTACTGTCAGAAGCTTTCAGTACTGCATTGCAGGAAAGGTAGCTGTGGGTGGGGGCTTCTTTACTGTTTTGGTTTTTATGAAAATTAATTGTACTTTTCAGAAGCAAGGTACTTCTGAATCCTTTTCCTTGCCACTTTTTCTGAATCTAATCAGCTATTGACTAAAGTTAAGAAGCATTTTTTGCATGTATTTTACTTAAAAGAAGTTTGAAAGTTGCTTTGCAGCTTTTGGCAGGAGTAGCTTACACTGCTCTTAGAAACAAGATTCTGAATCTCGAAAAGTTTTTTTTTTTCCTTATTAATGAATGGAGAAAATTGGCGTTAATTCTGTTTTGTAAATTGTTCTTGCACTTCAATAATAAGCCCTCTGGGTTAATTTCTCTTATCTCAGAGAGCGAGTTTCTTGGAATGCCAGTTCATTTTCTGGTTGTACAGCATGTGTTTTTGCAGTTTAGAAATATGCATGTGGATCAAAAAATGCATGCTGTCTAATTCAGATACGGTAAATTGAGTATATATGTCATGAGCACCCTAGAAAAAGTATGCTGTTCTAATCTATGATATATTTTTAAGCTACTAGGCAAACCGATGCTACTGGGCCTGTTCCAACAAGTAAATCATCTTCAGTAGGAAGCTTTTATCATCTTCCATCATATCTGAAGTTATACGATGTCTTGAAAGCAACCCATGCTAATTATAAGGTACTGCGTGATATCATTTGATTGAATTAGAATGTGTTTGGGCAATCATTTTGTGTTTCTTTTAAATGTGGCTCTGCTGGTATTGAGACTCGCTTGTTTGCCTGTGTAAACAGTTTATCCACAAAAAAAAAAAATTATTTAAAAAATTATAACCACCACCAATAACACCAAAAAACAACCAGACAAAATCTCCTGATAGGCATTGTCACCCTATTTGCTTGTTCCTCTGCTGTCACTAATGCTGGTACCAAATGATGCTGCGCTGGCTTGGCAATGCTGAACGGATCCCAGTATCTGTTCTCTCTGTGGTTTATTCCAGAATGTTTAAGCTTTTTCCTCATTAATTGAGGAAATCAGCTTGGTGAGCTGATTTGTACACTTCAGAGGGTATATTCATATTGTGCCTACTGTGTTTTGAAAAATGTGTTATCCCTTCTGCTTTACTTGTCAACATCCTAGGCCTTCCCAGATGCTGTAAATTCCTCAAACTAGAAGATCCCTTTCTTTTTCTTTGTCAAAATGAAGCCCTACCTTTCCAGCAATTCATAAGAGAGTCTAAGTTGTCGGTGGTGTTGATTGAACTATGCTGAAATTTTAGGCAAAAGATGATTTTGTGTCAATACCCACTTCTTTCTGTAAGTTTTATCTCCTTATCAAGTAACTATTAAGAAAAAGTGTGTTTTTTACTTTTTGGGACCAGGTTACTTTGGATCTCCAGAACAGTAATGAGAAGTTTGGATGTTTCTTACGGTCTGCCTTAGATGTTCTTTCTCAAATCTTGGAACTTGCTACTCTCCAAGACATTGGAAAGGTATAAGATTTGTATGTTTTTTGTTTTGTAGTTAGGTTGTATGGTTCCTGTGGTCCTTACTGGAAAAAAGCAAATACTGTTGATTTTAAAATTGGTGCTATTGAGAGAGACAATAGTTCTCGAAGCATTGTGCTGCCACATTGTTGGGTAAAGTGCTAAAGCAGATTTCCAGGCTTAAATTGTTGCTGTTGAAAACTGGAGTAGTTTGTTTGTTACTGTTTAAATTTTATGTGGAGATTTTTCTTTCCAGCAAAATGATTTGCCTTCAGTCATTCTTACTATGTTAATGTGTTTAAATATACTTGTGTTAAATAGACAAAATGTCAGAAGGCATATTGCTCTTCCTCTCCTTTGACTTGATATTTTTTCTCCTTAACCGTGATGTTAGGCATTGTGGTATTTTAAGAGTAGGAGTCAGATCTTACATTTTTATTCCTTTACATACTTCCATGATTTCCCTTAAATTAGTGTGGTTTTACTTAGTAAAAAAAAAAAAAAGAAAAATTGTGCAATTGTCTAGTTTTCATAGTAATGTTTTCTACAAGGAAGAAAAATTTAATTAGGTGCACTTGTTTTTCTGCTTTTCCAGTGTGTAGAAGAAATTTTGGGATATCTAAAATCATGTTTCAACAGAGAACCAACAATGGCAACAGTGTGCGTACAGCAGGTAAGGAGGTAACTTTTTGTGCGTTACTGGAAGGTTAATCCCGATGTCCCATAGTTATCAATTGGATACTAAGACTGGCCATTCTTTTAAGGGAAGCGGTATGAGAAAACTGTAGCCCAGGTGGAGCAAACAGAGCATGTTTTCTCTAATTTTCATGACTTGTTCTGAAACTTGATACCATCCAAGTAATAGTTTCTTCTTCAACTGCTTCCAGTTCAAAGAACTGGTTTAGCTAATGCTCAGGAAACAAGTTTGTTTCCCACCTTCCCAAATGTGTTCTGTAGCCAATTAACTACATCAGAAACCTGGAAAGCAGAGAACTGCCTTACTGATGGATTTCTTGCAGGCTTCCAGTTAAACATTTAGATTCAAGTCACCAAAGCTTAATCTTGGTGGGCGGTGAGCTTTAATAGACTATTTTGAGTTATCATATGGAAATAGCTTCAGTTTCAAAACCAATCATATCTTCGGGTGAGGGTATGGATTGTTTTTTTCCAGCTTTCTTCTGTTGTCTTGTATTTGACTACATGATCAACAGTTTGCACCTTGACTTTTCTTCTTAAGTCCTTTGGGAGGATGAGCAGTCAAGGTTGGGTGTTTCCCCCCCACCCCGAAATGTTAATTTTTTTTTTTCCTTCCAATTTTCCTCTCTAGCTATTGAAAACATTGTTTGGGACAAATCTGGCTTCTCAGTATGATGGCTTGTCTTCAAACCCCAACAAAGCTCAAGGCAAAGCTCAACGCTTAGGTTCTTCCAATTTGAGACCTGGTCTCTATCATTATTGCTTCATGGCACCATACACACATTTTACACAGGCCCTTGCTGATGCGAGTCTAAGGAACATGGTTCAGGCTGAGCAGGAACACGATACTTCAGGGTAACTTTCTTCCTTATGATATAATGTTAACTTGAACTAGAATATCTTTTTATTGTTTTTCATAAATGCAAGTATCAGAAGGGAGCTAAGTAACTCGAAATTACAGTATTGTGTATTATTTCTTGTAGACTTAAGCAGAGTAATTTGCCTTGGAGCGAGATCCTGAATGCAACACTGTATTGATTATCGCTAATGTGTTTTCCAAATCAAAGCTAAATTGTTAAAATGGTTATCACTTAAGTTTTTGTTAAAGCATAATAGTTTTTAAATGTTTGTATTCAAAACTATTTCATTAACTTGCTAATTATAACAAATAGTAGCCTTAAAGGAAAGGCAAAGACCAGAAATTCTTTCTCTACTAAATGTTTGTTGTCCACAAATCTGTGTGACATGATCGAAGTGTACTGTAGGTTGTCTCTGTTCCTCTTTTGTTTTACTTGGCTTGAAGCAGTCAAGTAGAGAAAGAAAAGTTGGCATTGGTAACACAATATGCATCTAAGGGGAGTGTGTTTGTCCCTCTTTTTTTTTTTTTTAATGTGTGTGGGGTGGGGTTTTTTGTTTTATCACAGGTGGTTTGATGTGCTGCAGAAAGTTTCTACACAGCTGAAAACTGGCATTACCAGTGCAGCAAAACATCGTGCTGACAAGGTACTTATATTGATGTACTCCTGAAAGATCTGTACCTTAGACTTAAAATGTTTTTCCTCCTTTTAAAATGTAATTTAGTTTTGAATCAGAGACCTGCTCAGATATTAGATTACTTTAAAATCTCTCTATTACAGAATGCTATTCACAATCACATTCGTTTATTTGAACCCCTTGTCATAAAAGCATTGAAACAATATACCACAACAACATCGGTACAGCTGCAGAGACAAGTTTTAGACTTGCTTGCTCAACTGGTTCAGCTACGAGTTAACTACTGTCTTCTGGATTCAGATCAGGTTGGTACCCCATCATAATACCTGGATCTCAACAGCAGGCTTAATATTTACAGCAAAAATAGTTGCAACAATCCATCCATTGTACTATAGGTGAAAACAAAGACTTAAAGGAGGGTGAGACTCAACCCTCTCCTCAAACCACAAAGAGCTTCAGATTTCTGGTTTTCTATTGCATATAAATTACTGTCTAAGCTCTGCAACAACTGTTTAAGAACTGTTCATCAGATTGACTTTAGGCATAAGATGATGTGGACAGTACAATCACTGTTGTTAAATAAAACTTCATTTACAAATAAAGTATCTTCTTTCTGTACTGAGCATATGGCCTTCCATATGACTGATACTGGTGAGCATCATGGTTGACAACCATTATTTGATTTTAATGACTGGGGAAGCTAGTGGCATAATACAGTAGTCTGTAGTTGTCCATATAAGCAGTAAATTTGTAACATAATGTTTTATTCGCTACAATATTTTTGGGTTTATAAACTAATATGAGTTGCAATACATAACTTTCCTGTAAGTTTCTACACAGATAAATCTTTTTAATGCATGAATACTTTGGATTTTATCTTGGTTTAGAGTTAGATTTTTGGTTGATTCTTAACTTCTTGACTGTAATGCCTCAAATAGTGTGTCACATGAGTGAGAAAGTTATACTTAAAAATACATAGACTATTGGTAAAATGTGGCATAAGCTCATACAAACCATAATAAACTCTATCATCATCAAGATTCTCAAGATCTTCTGTAACTGTAGAGGGAACACTTCATTACATATTAGAATGAACTATAAGTGTAAATGATTTTCAGTATTTGTCTTTCCTTTCTCCTTCCAAAACACACACTTTGTAACTGTCAAAATTATTTTAAATGGGAATTAATGTCTCTGTATCTGTATGCTTTATTCCTTCTTTAGGTGTTTATTGGATTTGTGCTAAAGCAGTTTGAATACATTGAAGTAGGACAGTTCAGGTATGAAATTAGCAAAGATCCTTTGACCAGTGTGGGTTTACAACTGTCTTATTCTTAAGCACGTGGTGATTAGTTTTGCTGGTTATTTCTGCCTTATGAAAAAAGTGAGGGTTCTATTCTGGGCAATATGCTTGCTTGTTTTCTGGCTCCAGTGGTAGCCCTTTCAGATGATTTAGGTTCCATGCGGCTGAGGAAGTTGGGAAGTAGCATGGAAAAAAACCCCAATCTGAAGCTATGTTGTGCTGTTTCAGCATTTGATGTTGTAAAACCATTCCTTTGGGCCTCCCCCCTAAAGCTATGCTTCAGGACTCAGCACTTGCTAGGATTCAGTTGCTGAAGGGAGAGCAACTTCTTCCTGTTGTGTACTCAGCGTGAATCTGTTTGTATTTTGATCTCCTGTTCCATTTTGTAAAGTACCTACATAGGCTGTAAGCAATGCAGTGGAATTTTTATTGTCAGCTATTTCTTTTTTTTCCTCGCACTTGAGTTTGTTTGAAGAGATAAGTGGGGTTTTTGCTCTGTGGGTCTCCTACAGAAACACTCCAGTGTGTGTCATGTGCATTAGGTAGTATGTTGGTAACTGTGATAGTCAAAGCGTGAAAGAAATCACTTGGGGAAGAAAAAAACATAGTGAAGAACAGGGTACAAAACTTCTAGAAATATTGTATGAAAGCAGAGTGACACATTATTAAAAAATCTTGCTGTAAAAAGATTCATTTTTACTGAACAGAGTTGTGCAAGTCAAACGTGACACTCTTAATTTTTTTGTTTTCAGGGAGTCTGAAGCAATTATTCCTAATATCTTTTTTTTCCTGGTGTTGCTGTCTTATGAGCGGTATCATTCCAAACAGATAATCGGAATTCCTAAGATCATTCAGCTGTGTGATGGTATCATGGCCAGTGGGAGGAAAGCTGTTACACATGGTAATTAAAAAAAGAAGGGGGGAAGAAAAAAAAAAAGGCATCAACACTTAATGTTAGTAATAGTTCAGCAATAAAAACACTATTGAATGCTAAGCTATGGAAAACTGTAATCGTACTGATTGTTCCAGAAAACACTAGCTTTTAGATTTTCAATACCTGAAATAAGTCTCAGTTCCTTCAGGAAGTTTATTGTACCCTACTAACACTGCTACCCCATATTTTGCATTGTACATAGTAGCAACAAAGCTTTTATTTGAAACTTTATTAGGTAATAAGTTCATAACATAGCAGTACTTTAAAGTACTGCTTTGATATTTTTTATTTCAATTTTTAATCCCCTTTCCTTTCTCTACACTTTCAGCCTTTAAGTAGAAGCATCTCTCATACTTTCCAGTGATTCTACTGAGAAATGTTTTAGGAAAATACTCATTTTAGCTCTATGAGAATGGGCAAATTTTCTACTAGAAGTAAAAAGATAGACATTATTATACACGATAAGTTTGGGGTTTGGTTTTGTGGTAAGCTTTTGTTCTCTGGTTTTTTTCTCTTAGGGATGGATAAAACCTTTCATAAACTGAAGCACAGTTTACTTTTAGTAGCGGAACTGTTAGACAAGAAAATACTGTTCCAAGAGTGACTTGTCTTATGCTAAAAACCCCAAATTTCATTACAGCAATACCAGCTCTGCAACCCATCGTTCATGATCTCTTTGTGTTAAGAGGAACAAATAAAGCTGATGCTGGAAAAGAGTTGGAAACACAAAAGGAGGTGGTAGTGTCAATGCTGCTGAGACTTATTCAGTACCACCAGGTAAGAGAGGAGGACAAAGTGTCCCTGTTTACGGTCTGTAAAAGGGTAACATTGCTTTGCTAAAAATGCTTCAAGCAATATTAATGATTTTCTATACAAAACTTGAATAGCTGGACTCTGTGTATGATCTTTTCTTATAGAGAGTATGCAAAAATTTTGTGGGGTAGGGGGAAGGTTCAGCACTACAAATCAGTATTTCAAGTCCAATAACGTCTGTGGGATTTTACAGTCAAGCCTAGGTAACAAAGCACTGAAGAGCTGTAGTTAAGCTCACAATCTTGATTGTGTTGTAGATTGAATAAACAGAAGGCTAGTGAAGGAGTCCTAATAAATTAGGATTCAAGAAACTTAAAAGGATGGGGGTAAAAGTGGAATAGAGGACAGGATTAAAAGTAGGAAACATGCTGCATAGAGATGATTTAGATATTGCTATACAATAGCAGTATCTTCAATAACACTTTAAAATACAGATAATTTGGATAAGGTAATGAAACTGGTAATTAAACAGTTAGCACTTACTACTTTGCCCCAGACCTCATGGGTCTGGAAAACGTGTTTCTGCCTTGTTAGGAGTGTAAGAATTACTTTCTTCAGTACACTTTGTTTAAAAGGAAAACATAAAAGTAATTTTAACAGAAGTGACATAATTAACATGGGATCTTATTGCTTATTCAGGTGCTTCACAAACGTAATGTGCTTTTCCCTTCATCATGTGAAAATGTGATTCTAGTGTATGCTAATGTAAGAAATGTATTTTCTGGGAATAGTTGGGAAAAAAGTCAGTACATCTTGTCAAAATAATTTGTTAGAACTGCATGTTCAGATTGGGGTAATTTTGTGTATCCACATTTTCTTTTGAATTTGTAGTTTTATAATCATGAAATGACTAATATAAGTATATGAAATGACACTCTGTAGACGCATGATGTGAAATAGTGAATAACTTTGTGTTACATAAAGTACTGCAATTGCTAGCAGATCTCCTTCTGACACACTTAACCTATTACAGACCACCCATGCACTGCTCTTCCCACACCATCCCATTTGTAGTTCTTATTCTGTCCTGTTTTGCTGGTGCAGTATGGGTTTTTTTTTGTTTTCTGTTGGTTTTTCTTTTATTTTATTTTGGTAGGGGTCAGAAGGGACCTCTGGAGATTATCTAGTCTAACCCCCCTGCTAAAGCAGGATCACCTAGAGCATGTTGCACAGGTTCACCTCCAGGCAGGTTTTGAATATCTCTAGAGAAGGAGACTCCACAACCTCTCCGGAGAGGCTGTTCCAGTGCTCTTCTATCACCCTCAAAGTGAAGAAGTTTTGCCTCATGTTGAGATGGAAGTTCCTGTGTTCCAGTTTGTGCCTGTTGCCCCTTGTTCTGTCACCGAGCACCATTGAGAAAAGTCTGTCCCCTTCTCTTGATATCCACCCTTTAGATATTCATAGGCATTAACAAGATCCCTTCTCAGTCATCTTTTCTCCGGACTAAACAGCCCCAGCTCTCTCAGCCTTTCCTCATACAAGAGGCAACTCCAGTCCCTTAATCATCTTTCTAGGCCTCCACTGGACTCTCTCCAGTAGTTCCATGGCTGTCTTGAACTGGGGAGGCCAGAACTAGATACAGAACTCCAGATGTGGCTTCACCAGAGCAGAGGAGGAGGATAAACTAGTGGTGCAGTGGTGTCCCTGTAATTTTGAGAGACTCCAAGAGCTGCAACCTCTAACTGTTTTCTGTTACACAACTGTAGCTACCATACGTGGAGCTCCAGAGTTCAAGTCATTCAGCCCAGAATCGTTCCTATCTCATGAGAAAGCTTTTTGAGGAGTCATCTGATTATTTTTTTTTTTTTTTTTGGCTGTGCTTCTGAATCTAACTACTTTAATTTCTTTTACAAGTGCTCTAACTGGTTCATACCAGATTGTTCTGTCCCACTTCCCAGTCCATATGTTAACATTCCTGCTTGGTCTTTGCCTTGTCTGTCCTTCAGAGTGTGGTCTCTATAACCCTCAAACCGATAACTTACTCAGTTACTGGAAGTGATTCTTGTAGGTCGTGTGCTCCATTATATGCTCTCCTATAAACTTTTATATGAAAGTGACATATTTCAGGTGAATGAGCTCCATAAAAATGTCTGTTCTGTTTCCTTCACCAAATTTCAACTTTATTTGAGCGAGAATAAAGAAAGAGTATACATGTGGGAAGTGGCTCTTTTCCTTCCTCCCCTCTGAGTATGCAATGCAGCATTTAGATTTACTATCCTTTCTCTAGTTGTTTGAGTAGTCTTTTGACAAATGCCCTTTAAAAAGGACAAAGAAAGCATTTTTTTCTAGTTTATAAAAATAACTGGAAAACTCATGTTAAAAAAAAAAAGTCATAACTACAAAAAAAAGCTTTTAACATGAAAATGGAGTTTTAAAAACATTGTGTAATTTCTCATGTGGGTTTTCCTTTCTTTTTGCTTTTTGGCGGATGGATGAAATAGTAAATATTTTTTCCACTAGGGTATTACTTAAATGTTTCTTGTTAGTGTGGGTGTTTACTTGCATTCTTTTGGACTTTTCCTCAGGTGCTGGAAATGTTCATCTTAGTATTGCAACAGTGTCATAAAGAAAATGAAGACAAATGGAAAAGATTGTCCCGGCAAATAGCTGACATTATTCTCCCAATGCTTGCAAAACAACAGGTTATTACATGATTTTTTTTTTAATCTATATACATCTAAAATAATTGTTATAATGTATGTATCAATAATGGCTTTGGGTATTTGATTTTTTTTTTATGTGAAGACAGATTTTCTTGAAAGTGTGGTTGCCGTATCTGAAAAGCAATTACTGCGAGGTAAACTAAGTTAAACTAAGTCTTTGAAGTCAAAGGTCATATTTAAATGTGTGAACTCTGCAGCATCTTTGAGGCTGTTTCCAGGGGAAGCTCATTCTACTTCTCTTACATACATGATTATATCATAACACTTACTAAATGGTGTGAAGATTCTCCCATGTTTATAGAATGTCTAAATAATTTCTCGTAACTGCAGTGGGTCTAGTTGCCTTTTTTTTTAGTGAGGAGAATGAAAAGACATTGTCTGAAACTGCATTAATAAATCACAGAATCTTGGAATAGTTGAGGTTGAAATGGACCTCTAGCTATTGTCTTCTCCTCAAAGCAGCATCTACTGGAGCAGGTTGCTTAGGACCGTATTCAGTCAAGCTTTGACAGTCTCCAAGGATGGAGCCTCCATAACCTCTCTGAGCAACCTCTTCCAGTGTCTGAGCATCCTTACAGGCAGAAAACAAACAAACAAATAAAATCTCTATCTAAGTGGAATTTCCTGTATTTCAACTTGTGCCTGTTGACTTTCATCCTTGTACTGGATACCACAGAAAATTCTGGCCTTTTCTTCTGTACGTCTGTTGTCTCCTCCTCCCACTTCCCCTGGTCAGATATTTCTACACATTCATAAAGATCCTCCTGAGCCTTCTCCAGGCTGAACAATCTCAGCTGCCGCTTGTACACTAGATGCTGCAAGCCTGTAGCCATCCGTGTGGCTTTCTGCTGGGACTCCCTCCAGTGTGTGCATGTGTCCCTTACTGGACTGCGCACTGGGGAAGGAGAGTTGATCCTTTGTATCTGGGAAGAAAAGAAGACTCCTTTTAGGAGAAAGATTTTTCAGTGCTGCTCCCTAAGCAACAGAGGACTTGTCTTCGATACAGCTTTTCTGGAATTAGAAACACTTACTTCAAGGATAAAAAGTAAACCTAATGAAATTGTGCCCTTAATGCTCTTAACTCCGTGATGGCAGATCTCCACTCCCATGAGGAGATCTCATGGTTGAGGAGAGCAGGCAGTATTGTGCATTAGACAGCTGGTTTTGAGCAAAGCTAAAATGCTAGCAATTTGAAATTGCCTTTGTTTTGTACAAATCTATGCACATGCTCAACTATCAAATTATTTAGGCAAGATAGTAATTTAGATTTTGAGTCCAGTCCTTTTGCTTTTTGCAGTTGATTGTTTTATAATTTAATTTAACTTAAAAACTGGTCAGTAAGGTGTCCTATCTCTGGTGCTGCTGTGTAATACTGTTGCAGCTGTTCACTTGTCTGATGATAATTTTTTACCATCAATATTTTTTTCTCCTAGTTACCTGTTTAAATTTAATCATGACCAGTGTTGCACTCTATAAATATGCTTAGTAGGATGTGCAGGGAGGAGGAAAGTTCTTAGATTTTTATGACAAGTCAGTCTTTTGGTCTCATTCTCTGAACATGGCATATTTCTCCTAATAAAATGTGGTATGTATATTGAATTTCATATGATGCATTTTTGTCCATGTTCTCAAACCTCCTGCATAGGAAGGCCTGCAAGCAACTTTAATTTACCTTTCGTAGATTTTGGTGGCTCTGGATTTTGTACTGTAAAGGACAGTTTTATTACACACAGGTTGTCATAGAAATGTTTAAAACATGAAATTGCAATTTTGTGTTGCAGTTGCCTTTAGTGGATAGTTGCAAATTAATTTTGTGTTTTTCTTTTACAGATGCATATAGACTCTCATGATGCTCTGGGAGTACTGAACACTTTGTTTGAAATTTTGGCTCCTTCATCCCTTCGCCCTGTGGACATGCTTTTAAGGAGCATGTTTGTTACTCCTAAAACAATGGTAAGCAAGTAGGAACCTGCTAAAGCAGGTGAAGTGTTGCTAGGTAAGTAGTAAAAGTGGTTGTTTCCAGGCAAGAGAGAATCTGTTCTCTTTCATGCAATACAAAGGAGCATATTTTGCAATGTGATCTTAAAGTAACTGCAACAGATGTTAGGAAAGAATTCATAAGAATTAAGATGATTTCCCAGCAAGGAGCACTTTATACAGGAACATCCTTATGGATTACTTGCCTTCATTTTGTATTTTGAGGATCAAGAAGGTAGAGGAACATACTGTTATTAAATTGCATTTTAAAAGTTGTTATAGGTAAATCACACTTTTTCTTATGCAAGTCTTTGTATTGTTTTTATAGTTGAGATTATGTTAATTTTTTGAAGACTTGCTTTAGAAAAGTTGAATGCATTCCTATGTTGTGTTGAATACTTTTAAAGTATTCAACACTTTCATTAACTGTTGCATAAAACTGTACCTATTTGAGAACAGAGCAAGCAGGAAATAACTTCTGTGTTCAGGTCTTCCAAAACACTATTCTCATGGTAACTGTCAACCTTATTCACTGTGTTAATAATCTGCTTTTTTGTGTTTGTGTCAGGCATCGGTGAGCACTGTCCAGCTATGGATTTCTGGAATTTTAGCTATCCTTAGAGTTCTGATTTCACAGTCAACAGAAGATATCGTTCTGTCGCGTATACAAGAGCTTTCCTTCTCACCATACTTGATTTCGTGTCAAGCAATTAACAGACTGAGATGTGGAGAAGATAACATAGCCGCACCAGAGGATCACACTGAGTTTAAACAGGCTAAATATCTGCCTGAAGAGACATTTTCTAGGTATGTTGTCTTCTGAATAACTTAAAGGAAAGATTAAGATTTCTGAGAAATCACAAATACATTATGCAATATATAGACATGTATAGAACTGTTACCTGATAGGAATGAAGTCTCTTAATAAATTGATGTGGGAGGAGTGTGTATGGAGGAAGGAATAATGATATGGAGAGTAGAGGGAGGAGATGAGCAGTTTGTAGTAGGGACTTTGTTTTGATACTCTTCTTGAGCCAAGTGAAGGACCTGATGGAGCTGTTAAAATGAGTGAATCTTGGGTGTATTTTCCTCCCTCCCTATGTGGAGTCTGAAAGATGAGTCATCCCCTTAGTAGAAGCCCAGGTTCTGTACTAGAATCTTGGCAGTAGATGGATTCAAATCTATTTAGTCCTGCTCTTTGTTTCCTATTGTTAGAGCTAGTTTTGTCGAGTTAGCTTTCCCATGCTGATGTCCTCAGGGTGTGACAAACTTCAGGCAAAAGAAGTGTGGAGAGATGGCAATGGTATTATGTTGACAATGTTTGTTGTTAAGGCATTTATGTTTTAATGAGGTGGGAAGCATTTGAAATAGCTGTTTGTTTATGAAAAGAAGAACTTTTTGCTCAACTATGAAACTTCAGATAAAAATAAAATACTGTTTCTTATTCAGCTCGCTGAGTGCGATGGGTAGAGGGAAAAGGGACTTCTGGACTCCCTTAATGTGACTTTGTCTGACAGGAGTGAGTTGAGGACAGTTATGGTCAGGAGCAAGGATGCCTTTCCTCAAATGCCCTTTTTTGGTGTTTCTTTTGACCACCACACCCCCCCCGGCCCCCCGGCCCCCAGCTGGAGATTTGATATGGAACCTGTGTGGTAGTAGAGTGTGGACAGATGAGGCTGTAAAAAGCTAATTACTGTGATTTGCTGAGTTACACCACCTCAGCTGAGCTGCAGTAACTGTCATGGTGTGTTTTTCACTCATTGCAGATCACTATAAAGACACCATAGCATTTCCAATGTTTGCTCTGTAAGCGAGGTGGGCTGGTGTACACATGCTATCATGGCTTTAGCTGATGAGTAAATAATCCAGATCCAATATGTAATTATTGAAGCGCTTGTGACCATCTTTCCATACCTACAGCATCATATACGTTTTAGGTCAACCTGTTCTGTAGTGTTTAATTTTATTTTTGAAACGTACTGAGTTTCACAGGGAAACCTCATCTTATTCTGTAAGATGTTGCATTGATAGTTTCTCTGTTGATTGTATACATGTTTTTTTAAGGTTCTTATTACAACTGGTTGGCATTTTACTGGAAGATATTGTTACCAAACAATTGAAAGTGGACATGAATGAGCAGCAACATACTTTCTACTGCCAGGAGCTGGGCACGCTGCTTATGTGCCTAATACATATCTTCAAATCAGGTAATATTTTAAACAATGCCTTGTGTTGTAGCATGCAGTGGCAGGGTGTTTTTTCAGTTCTGAGACGATTGTTGAATGTTGTTGATTGTTGAATGAGAAGGAATATGTAGATGCTGAAGACATTCTGTCCTACTCACTATAAAGAGCCTCCCAAACTTTGTGCTTCATGTGTGCGTGGCACGTTTTTCACATTTCTTCTGTCTATGCGGAACAAAATGTAACGTGACTTTTCATCTGTCTAAAACTTTTCCGGTCCAAAAATACAAAGCGTTCCAAATTTGTGGCTATATTTCTCATGTTTTTTCTCAATTCAGAGGTTGGTAGGAATAAATAGGCTTAAAATAGAGTTACACACCACTGGTTCAGACTCGGGACAAGGTAGGTTCCTGGTCTTTGTCATAATTAATAAAAACATACAAAAAAAAGACCCCAAGCAAACAAACAATAAAACAAAACCAGGAGACTAGGAAAGGCAGTACTTGTTCCAGCTAGCTGGTCTTGAGCTCCTGTCTTCAGGTTTGGGAATTCTGCCTTAGATATCTTCTGCTAGATATCCAATTTCTGGCACTTCAATAACTCCTTAGCCTGATTTCTTAGTGCCACTATTAGGAAAATAAGACTATCTTCCCTTTCTTTTATTCTTTCTTTACTATGACTGTCCTTTCTGCCTTCTGATTTTCACCTTGCAGCTGAAATCCAACATTGGATTACAGTAGTTGGCTGCAATTTAAAAAGTCTTGGCACAAGGCCCTGGACATTCATAGACTTCCTTACAGATATGGGTCAAGGAACTCTGCATTTCATGGCCTCATCTGTAAAATGAGACTTACAGTACTTCACTACTTAGCAGATGCAAATAACCAAAAAAAGTGCGCATAGAATACTGTTAGACATTTAACATGATCCTGTGCTCCATTCTGTCCCAGCAACCTCTAATCTTTTTTCTTTTGAAGTTCTGCCTACAAAGTTCAGTTATAAAGCCCTTTCTTCAGGGGAAAAAAACATAGTTCTGTTACTGTCATTGCTACCAGCTGCTTCTCACAAACATAGGTGTAGGCTTAAAATAAGTGACTAAAGTGCTGATGGACGTGTTCTGGGTCTTCAGCTGGTTCTCTATCAAAGCACAAAGCTTCTGCATTGCCTTGATTTAACTTTCAGTAGCTTTACTCCTCCTAGACTTCAGTGACAGTAGGCCTCAGCTAGTAGCTAAGCACCACGCAGAAAAGTGAATAGGAAACCAATTTAATTACGTTGTAAGAGTTTGTGCAGCTATGGTGGATGATGATTTGTCTTTTGACTTGTCAGAAGAGAGCATTGGTTTAAGAAACTGAGTCCTCCAAACCTAGGTTCTTGCCACAAACACTCCAGGATTGTGAGTGAAGAGGCACAAAATATGGTGATGGTTACCGGAACCTTCCTTGATCTTTGTTTTAAGCCTGCTGTAGGGCCCAGGACTCTGACATAGTGAGTGATAGTTCTCTTTTTCCCATGTGTCTGTTTACAATAATAACTAAAGTGTGTACACTCTTAATTGCTGTCACGGAGAAACATTTGAAATGAATATTACAATAAATAACTTACACCAAAGTGATTTGGAGTAAGGGTTTAAAGGGTGTCAGGCTAAGACCAATGAAATCAGAAAATCAGGCTGATGATTGAAATCCAGGAAGTGGGCTCTTCCACAGGGAGAGCTGAGAATAAGTGGAAGGGAAGACTCAGCTAGTTCTGCTACCACAACTGGCTTCCGGGCTGCACTGTGAGTCTTGCCAGGAACTACATAGAGATTTTCATGCAAAATTAAATATTCAAATAGGCAGAGCACTGGGATATGTGTGCAGTTTTGGGTGCCACAGTACAAAAAGGGCATAAAACTATTGGAGAGTGTCCAAAGGAGGGCAACAAAGACGGCAACAGGTCTAGAGGGGATGACATATGAAGAGAGTCTGAAGTCCTTTGGTTTGCTCAGCGTAGAGAAGAGGAGACTGAGGGGAGACCTCATCGTGGCCTACAGCTTCCTCACGAGGGGGAGCGAAGGGGCAGGCACTGATCTCCTCCCTCTGCTGACCAGTGATAGAACCTGAGGGAACGGAACGAAGCTGGGACGGGGGAGGTTTAGGTTCGATATCAGGAAAAGGTTCTTCACTGAGAGGGTGGTCAGGCACTGGAACAGGCTCCCCAGGGAAGTGGTCACAGCACTGAGCTTGACTGAGTTCCGGAAGCGTTTGGACAACGCTCTCAGTCATGTGCTCTGATTCAGCTGGTCCTGTGTGGAGCCAGGAGTTGGACTCGATGATCCTTATGGGTCCCTTCCAACTCAGGATATTCTATGATTCTATGTGTATTGGCTGATCTCTAGAAATTATTTAATCTAAGACTACAACTTAACTCTAAGTACTAGCAGTAATGTGGTTACTGATAGGGTGTAACAGTAGAAAGTAAGTTGTTCAGACATTTGGGCTGTGTTTTCATGTCGTAACACTTTATTTGAGATTTAGGCTTAGGGTTAACTAAGTGCCTGGTTTTGTAATACTTTTGTTCAGTTACAACCTCTATAATTTTTTTTCTCTTTAAGTTATATTCCCCTAATTACAGGTGCAGCTCATAGCAACTTGTGACTGGGAACATAGACTAAGGTCTTCTGTCATTTTTAACCACTATTGCACTTCGATGTTTTGTCTTCTCACCCATTATAGGTTTTTTTGGTGTTTTTTTTTTTTTTGTTTTGTTTTGTG
>VXBL01003620.1:641788-659277 GCA_013400195.1 Aramus guarauna
TTTTTTTTTTTTTCAAAAAGTGAGCATTGCTGACTCCTATGTGTCCAACTATAGGAAGCTACCAGATTAGAAATGAACATTTGCAGCGTGCTACTTTGAAGTTAGTAGGAATAAAAGGCATAGACAAAGTAAAAGATTAGCATGTAGTGGCTTTCATGACTGTAGAAAGTCAGTAGATGGTACAATTACTGCAAACGCAGGAAACTGGAATGGGTATAGGCACTGGGTTGCTAGTAAGTGGAACCCGAGTTTTGAGACTTGGTTACTATTTTTTCTGTTCTTTGCTGTTTACATTGTGTATTTGCCGGTCCTGGGGGCAGCTTACACTGGTCCGCATGGTTGTGGAATCTACAGTTTCATTCTTCTGTATATCTGGCAATGCAAGCACAGATCTCCCTCATTATTTTGATGACCTTTTGGTTTCTAATTGGTTCTGAAGAAACCCTTTCTGCCCCTGATCTCATAAAATTTAAAGTCCTGTGTCTTTAGACAGCTTTGTCAGTTGTCCTTGTTTTCCTTCCCTTCATTTTGGCATATGAATAGCAAATCAGTGAGTCAGAAAGCAAAATTCCGCTTTTGTGCTGAGTGTTCAGTATGCAGGGTAATGACTTTTCTCCACTTAAAACCATTTACTTTTTGCGCTTTAGAAATTGGATGGAAGGATATCAGTTTCGTTTCAACTAAATGTATTTAGGAAGCCCTTATCTGAAGTAGGAGACTTGTAATCGATCTTCCTTAGCATGTAGAATAGTACTTACAGCATGGTTCTTAATTAAAACTTCTGTGTCTTACTTTGTAAATAAAACAACCCCCCCCAGATCTTGGTCTATAATTAACAATTTTAAATTTGGTAAGGTTTTCATGTATCTCATACTTTTTGATGCATGATAGAGAAAAAGTTGAAAAGATAGATTCCATTACAATTCCAGTTTGATCTAAAGCATTATTTATTGAGTCTGGGAGCTGGTCATTACTGGTTTACACACTGCCCCTTGGCAAACCACATGACTTGCCTTAGATTTGTAAAACCACTTAGGATATATCTTTCTTCCAGGATTGGTAGTGGTTTATGAAACAAGATTTGTATTCTTACGGTGCCCTGGGTAATTTTAAAACTTCAGAATTCAGACTAGAGCATAGTTACTCTAACATGATTTTATTGTTTTCAGGAATGTTTAGAAGAATCACAGCTGCTGCCACCAGACTTTTTACAGGAGATGGATCTGATGGTAGTTTCTATACCCTTGAAAGTCTGAGTGACCTTGTTCAGTCTATGATTCCCACGCATCCTTCTTTAGTTCTCCTCTGGTGTCAAATCCTGCTTCTTGTCAATTATACCAACTACAACTGGTGGTCAGAAGTGCATCAAACCCCGAAGTAAGACTTGTTTTGGAACCTTAGTATTAGCAGTGTGTCTCCATAATTGTATTTGGTAAAATTATATTTTAAAACATCTAGCTTTTTATCTGCTAAGCCTGTCAGCCTGTTGAATAGTACTGTTTGGATTCTGAAATAGGTAGTTCTGCATTTACTTTACCGGTATACATATTGTCTGTTCTGGTATCAATATGTCTTTCGAACTAAGGAACAGTGTCCTGCACTCAGTTGTTTGTCAAAAGAACTGCCAGTTAATTTCTCCACTTTTAAGCCAAGAAAGTTTCATCTCTGTACTACATTTAATTAAAAATTATGGAAATACTGAATATTTTGTTATAGTTATTTCAGATTTCATGTTCCTAGGGAGACTTCGTATTTCACATTCTAGCAAATAACCAGCCATGCAGATGATATACACTGCTGTGTTTATGAAAATACAATCTGATCAATATAACTGTAATTAGAGTTGTTTCTGTTCTGTCCTCAGTGTGACTGTTACTAAATGCTGTCAAAACATAGTATCAGCACCATGCTGATTTATTAGCATCAAGCACCATAGTAACCTCACTTAACATTAGTTTTCTGAAATGCATGTTGTCTTGGTCTGAAGTTAGTTCATCCCACCTGTCAGTCATTGGAATGATTCATCCTCTGGGGGTAAGGAAGATAAACCCCCTATGTGGGTGGGTGTCCCTCTGTCTTAACTGTAGAGGGAGATTAACAGCTGACTTGAGACATTCCTGATGCCTGTGCAGTGAATGTTATGGAAGACTAATCTTGCTCCACAACATGAGTGGATCAATACTTGCTCGCATGTGAGATTCTTGCCTCGGTTCAACCTCATGATGTGAAAAAATACTATTCTAATTTGAGGAAACATGAAATTACCAGGCTTATGGGCAAAGTAAGGCAACTAGAATAGCTAAGGTGACATCTGCTATTTATTGCTGTTATCTTTTTTTGATTTACCAATATCACCTCTTCTTCTTCCCCCCGCCCGCCCGGGTAGGGCATCACTTTCAACTGACACTAGACTAAGAGCTCAAGAACACTGGTTTGGCTTGAGAAGAAAATACAGAATTAGGTTCTGTTATCCTGCCAGACATGCAATAGCTCATGTTTTTCTTTTAAATAGCCTGTTTAGTTCTTCAGACTGTCCAAGGAAGTAATAAGCATGGAACAAAAAAGTGATACTACAGTTGTTAGAAAGTCAGGAGCTGTTGGAAAGCTGTCTACTTCAAAGTGGTATAATGTTTGAGTGAAGTTTCTAGGGAAAGAAATAGTATGTAAGGACATTGGTAGGATATTCCAAGCGATTTGATCATTAATGTTTCAGTAGCCATAGTAATGAAATAAAATAGTAACAGAATATAATGTGCTTCTTGCAGGCGACACAGTCTTTCTACAACTAAATTGCTTAGCCCTCAGATATCTGGAGACAGTGATGAATCAAATTCAGAATCTAAACGTGGCATGTGCAATCGAGAGATAGTGAGAAGAGGAGCACTCATTCTTTTTTGCGACTATGTTGTAAGTTTTGAATTATGAATTTTATAACTAGAGTTTTGAGTTACTTTATGCTTGACAGTCTTTTATTACTGATGTGCATTAACTGAATCTGTTCACAAGTGAAAAATGAAGACTTGTGAAGTTAGTTATTTTATTTTCAAGTGGTGCTTCTGTAAGCTTAGGTACATCCTAATTTGGCTTTTTTTTTCTTTCTGTTCTGAACTGAGAATTCTCTTGACTTGTCAAGGATACCTGGCGCGTAATAGAATTATCTGCTGGGTATCACATCCCTTACTTGTGAGATGCTAGGAGCACACTAAGTAGTGTTAGACTTCCCAACATCAGCAGCAGTGCACGGCATCTATAGATGACAAATGTCTGTCTTTATGCCTTGAGAGGAGAGTTTTTAAATTAACATTTAACTTCCATTTTGGCTCTCTAATGAGAGCAGTTCCTGTGGCTTTGGCCTCTTGCTGCCTCAATATTCGGATTTTAGTTCATTGGGAACTTTTAAAGTGAATCTTCCCATAATATCTCGTATTGCACTTTGGTTTGCATTGCAGAGCAGTTTTGAGGTAAGCAAACTGCATTCCTTTCAGATTCAACTAAACTAGAAGCTACATTTAAGAAGCACTTCAAGTACTAATGGACATTCAGTCACCAGAATCAGATTAGAGGTAGTTCAAGGTAAAACTCTCTGTAAACCTCTTTACTGGGGAGTTTCAGTCTCTTGGCATCACCTGGCTAGCTCTACAGATCTTTTCATCTTGCATTGCACTGCTTGCTGATATACACATAGCCTCCATAGGTTTAAAATTAGTTATTGACAGATCTCTTTGGGTTTGCTTTCCAGAAATTATTCATCTTGTGGTTAAGGCCAGGAGTAATAAGAAATCTTTAAAAAGAAGCCTAAATGAAAACCACATTTTACAAGACAACTGTGTGTGTGCGTGTTTATTTAAAGTAGCATTTCATTAAAAGCAGCATCTTTGAATCGACCTTCTCAGTTGACTTGTTTCTAACCTGGATTTTTAGTGTTTTAAAAAAATTTTGGAAATTCATTATAAATCTCTTAATTTGCAGCAAGATCAAAAGCATTTGGAAAATTTATCATATATAAATAATGATGGTGATATTAAAATGCTACCAGAATTATATGTGAAAAACTTCATGTTGTGTCAGAAAGTTTTTAGTAATTAAACACTTAACATGGGTATTATTGGCATCAGATTTTGATTTTTTTTTTTTTTTTTTTCCCCTTTAGTGTCAAAACCTACATGATTCAGAACACTTGACCTGGCTTATTGTGAATCATGTTCAAGACTTGATTAATCTGTCCCATGAGCCTCCAGTACAAGACTTCATTAGTGCTGTCCACAGGAATTCAGCAGCCAGTGGTCTCTTCATCCAGGCCATTCAGTCACGGTGTGAGAATCTTGCAGCTGTAAGTTAACTTTTCACTTTTTTTTTTAAAAGAATAAAGTCACTTATATTTCAGCACAAGTTTAACTGATAAGTTTGCAAATTCTGACATTTCTGGGTCACTTATCAACTTTTAGTTTTATTTTTAAAGTCACTTCTTTAAAAATGCAAACAATGAACCTTATATTAGCAACTTCAATATGAGATGTGTTCTGATCCATCAAATCTATGAATTCAAGTAGAGTTGGTTAAGCTGCTTTTCTTCCTTCCTTTCCGTGCATAATAAGTATCTGAAGGGTAAATTAAAGCTGTAACTTTTACCTTTGATTTCAGTACCTTGGTAGCATAAATAACAGAACTACTTACTACAGTAGCAGGAATAGGAACCAGTCCATCTTCATAGGCCCTAATGACATGAAAATGATTTGCTAGCTCACGCCTTCCCCATTGATCTGCCCCACAAGTTGTAGCCTCTTGGCAAGGGACATCCTGCTTCAGAAATTCCGTGTGTGACTTCTGTTGATTTCTGTCCCCTTCCCCTGCTGCGCCCCTCCTTCAAAAGGAGTGGATGATGTTTTAGAGGGATGTAAAGTTGCATTCATCCCTCTTAATCTTGGGAACTCACTAGATGGGAAACGTAGTTTCTTGGGCTTCCTCTGGTGCTAATGAAGGGAAATGCAACTGCACCCTAAGTAGCCTGGTAAGGTTTCCTGTCTCTTCTGATTGTCTCTCTGCAAATCTAGTGCAACTGCAGTAGTGCTTTAATGCTTGACAGTTAGGTGAGGTGAATCTGGGCTTTAGTGTTTGAGAATCGGTAGAATGAACTGAGCTAAACATGTTTGAATGGAGGATGTGGTCATTCTATGAAATGTTTGGTGATTATGAGAAAAGTCAGTAAAATTAAAATAGCTGACACTTATAGTCTGCTCTAAACCAAGATTGGTTCCACAACTAAAACTACTTTGTGTTTCTCCCTTTAGATTATTGGTGCTGAATTGGTACTCTTATTTGAGAGAAAAAAAAAAAAAAANAAAAGAATAAAGTCACTTATATTTCAGCACAAGTTTAACTGATAAGTTTGCAAATTCTGACATTTCTGGGTCACTTATCAACTTTTAGTTTTATTTTTAAAGTCACTTCTTTAAAAATGCAAACAATGAACCTTATATTAGCAACTTCAATATGAGATGTGTTCTGATCCATCAAATCTATGAATTCAAGTAGAGTTGGTTAAGCTGCTTTTCTTCCTTCCTTTCCGTGCATAATAAGTATCTGAAGGGTAAATTAAAGCTGTAACTTTTACCTTTGATTTCAGTACCTTGGTAGCATAAATAACAGAACTACTTACTACAGTAGCAGGAATAGGAACCAGTCCATCTTCATAGGCCCTAATGACATGAAAATGATTTGCTAGCTCACGCCTTCCCCATTGATCTGCCCCACAAGTTGTAGCCTCTTGGCAAGGGACATCCTGCTTCAGAAATTCTGTGTGTGACTTCTGTTGATTTCTGTCCCCTTCCCCTGCTGTGCTCCTCCTTCAAAAGGAGTGGATGATGTTTTAGAGGGATGTAAAGTTGCATTCATCCCTCTTAATCTTGGGAACTCACTAGATGGGAAACGTAGTTTCTTGGGCTTCCTCTGGTGCTAATGAAGGGAAATGCAACTGCACCCTAAGTAGCCTGGTAAGGTTTCTTGTCTCTTCTGATTGTCTCTCTGCAAATCTAGTGCAACTGCAGTAGTGCTTTAACGCTTGACAGTTAGGTGAGGTGAATCCTGAGTAGCCATCGCTGTTTCTTTGATTAAACATGTGCTCAAAGAATCTCTAATGCTTATCTGGATTTCTGTACTGTCTCAACTATGCTCATGTTCTTCCAGCAAGAGTTCAAGCTTGTTACTGTTTTCAAAGCTTTCTACAATTCCACTTAAGTCTGTCTAGCTTTTTTCCCCTAAAAGTTTTGCTCCCTACTTTTTGCTTACTCTTTGTAAAAGTAAGCTTTTACAGTTAAACATCAAACAATTTAATGTTCATATTAATTAAATAAGCCAGTAACTCACACCTATTTGTATATAGATTATTATATTGATCAGCTAGTTCTAAATGCCTTTCCCTTTAGCTTTGTATTCTTTCTGTTCTAACTGGTTGCTTTTTGGGGGGTTTGTTTTTCTCTTTTGTTTTGTTTCAACATCTAGCCCACAACTCTGAAGAAGACTTTACAGTGCTTAGAAGGAATCCATCTCAGCCAATCTGGGGCTGTTTTAACGTTATATGTTGATAAGCTTCTGTGTACTCCGTTCCGCGTGCTTGCTCGCATGGTTGACACGCTGGCTTGCCGTCGGGTAGAAATGCTTTTGGCTGCAACTTTGCAGGTAAAGATAAATATATTAATTCGTAAATAAGATTGGGCAGTGCTAGCGATATAATCAAGTGTAGTGATTCTAAGTGCATCAAAATATGATGATGTTTAAGTGATTTCATTGGAAATGAAATTTGTTTAATTTAATATATAGATACATGAATGTTTACATTTCACATTATCTGCCTATTATTTTCCTAATCTGTTCAAAGTACCTATGGGTGTTTTACTTATTTTTGTCCTATAAAATTCTTGTGACTCATTTCTATAGAACAGCATTACTCAGTTACCAGTTGAAGAACTGGATAGAATTCAGGAATATCTTCAAAACAGTGGATTAGCAACAAGGTAAGTAATACCAATATGTCTTAAAATGCCAAAGTAATGTTCTGGTACTAATTGTGTTAAGTCTCCTCCTACGTTTGAGTTTTTTCTTAAAGATAAGATATTGGGTTGTTTTTGGAGGTAAAACAGGAGTAAAGCCTCTCTTATGAGATGCAGGCATATTCTGGCACAAGGACAGTTGTGGTAACTGAGTTGAATTTGCAATATACTTATGAATTAATGCAAGCTAAAGGCTTGAAGGCATCAAATTCTCTCTCCCACATCCTATTCAGTATTTAAATTTTGAGAGACTGCAACTGCAAATGATTTCCTTGACCAAAACCTACGTTACTGAAAGCAACTTTATTTTCCTCAAACTTTTGCAGAATTTTGTAAGTCCAAGCTGGGTGGGCTCATTTTTTGGGTGGCTTTATTTTTTCCCTGGACAACTGTGTTAAAACTTTTAACTGTTTAGTCTCCCAGCTGTTTAAAAGTAAACTGCTGTTACAAAAAGGAGCAACTTACCCAGTTTTTGAAAAAGCTTTATTTAATGTTGGAAAGGGCCTAATTTACTCCTGTTGGTGTCATTGCTGTTTGAGATTAATATCAAGTAGGGGAAAAGAATCTAAAGCCCAAGACTGCAGTGGAATGATAGTAATGTGCCTTTGTAGGTAACGTTATATTTGAATTTTTAAAAAAACTTCAACATCTCCAAATGACTTCATACAAGTTCTTGATAGCAGCAATGGAATAAAAAAAGCCCCCAATCAAACAAAAAAACCTCAAACTCCTGACACTGACATAAATCCACAAACTGGAATTCTTAATATATTTACAAAAAAACCCCAAAAGTTCCATTTCAGTGGATTCTTGTTTGGTGTCTGTTAGAATGTATTTGTCTGCAATCACATGATCTGTACACAATCTTTGATTCTTCTTACTCATTAAAAAAGATTTACTGCATAAAGAAAACCGAACAGCTTGCATTTCATGCTTAAACATGTACAAATTTTAAATCAAATTTAAATCTTTATTGTTGATAGTGCTGAGTTCATTTGTTTTGGCTACTGATAGCTGGTGACATTTGCAGTTTTGCATCATATGACTGCATATATCCAACAAAGAACTTAAGACCCTACTGCTTTTCTCTCCAAGCATTAGAATTGGCTCTGGATGTCTTTCTATTTTTAAATTATTTAAAAAACTGAGTAATTCAGCTCTCTGTTGATGTGTTGTTCTATTTTCAGACACCAAAGACTTTACTCGCTCTTGGATAGATTTCGTCTTATGGTGGCACCAGACACGACTAGTCCTTCACCTCTGGTTACCTCACACCCACTAGATGGAGAAGATGAACCAGCTTTAGAGAATGTAATTCTAGACAAAGTAAGACTGTGCTTAGAAAAATTCACTAAAAGTACCTTGGTTGTAAACAAGCTTTTGCTCATTACAAAATATTTAGATACGGCTTATTTTTATGATGCAGTTAAAGTTCTCAGAATTGTCAATGAATCTCAAATATCAGTGAATGATTTCATATGTGTTGGCTGACTGTTGAACTCTAGGTTGAATAATTAGCACATGCATAGATGTCTTATGCTGACAGTGCTGTGAAAAACTATCAAGTTTTGTTCCTTTGCCTAACTGAAATAAGGTTCAGTAGAGACAGATATATATACTCTTGTTTTCTTGATGTGTTTAGTGCAGTGATCAGTTCTATTCATTTGCTGAAAACTGTTGATTGTCTCTTGGAAATTAAGTGTTACTTCTTGGTTTCCACTTCTCAGCTTTAAATTACTTTCAGAAAACAATCATGACTACTTAACTGTTTCAGTCTTTCATGTGCTTAGATGTGTTTATTTCAAAGAGCGGTGGGAAGCTAAGAGCAAGTCTTTGGGGGTCTGTGTCTTCCTTCCTAGTTTGACCCATGGCACAGATAACTTCTCCTTTTCATTCCTTTGTGTTCTACAGTGATACACAATAATAGGAAACGTATGTAACTGAGATGGCAAAAATTACTTGATTAGCTGACAGTTAGGAGGAGACAGATAAGTAGTTGAGGAACCCCTTGACTTAAAGAGATTGAGAGCTACTTAGACAGCAGGAAGAAACACTGTTTGCACCCATAAACCATTTACCCATAGCTTTCTGTCTTCAAATTAACCCAAAAAATCTCCTTTCCCTGTAAATGCTGCACAAAGGAAGTAGTATTTGTATGCTTCTTCCAGAACCCCTATGTAGTTCATAGAATATCTCAAGTTGGAAGGGACCCATAAAGATCATCCAGTCCAACTGCCTGCTTCTCACAGGGCTGCCTAAGACTAAATTGTATGACTAAGAGCATTGTCCAGATGCTCCTTGAATTCTGACAGGCTTAGTTTCTTTCTAATTAATATCAGGAACTGGACTCCACAGTCCAGTTATGAGAAGGAAAACAGAGAAAAGGGATAACTGAACCTCTCTGTATTTCTTAGTTTAATTAGTTATATTATTAACTAATTCTTGTAGGCTCATGGCTAATAATTTAAGGAGTAAATTTGCAGTGGTGCGTGATGGCCTTCATTTATTTCAGTGAGTGTTAAAAGTAATCCTCATCTGCTGATTTATTTGAATCTGAAGACTTTTCTTCCTTGGTTTTAGTATTGGGGTTTTTGCTATTACTGTTATGTTTGTGCAACTAGTGAGTATTCCAGGGTTGTTTTTTCTTGATATTCTCTTCAGCTTTAGGATCCTAATACATACATCTGTGCTGTATGTTAAGTTTATCTTTTCCTCGTTTCCTGTCCAGACTTTATGGAATAGCCCATGAAGATCTATTGGTCTAGTTCAGGATGGTCCATGCATCAGTTGTCTGTTTTGTCCTGCTTTTTTCTTTGAGTTGTTTTTGACATTAATGTGGCCTAGCGATCTCTTAAATGGACCACAGTTCAATGCCAATGAGCCATTCTTCCCCTGCTCCCATGAACTATATTATTTTCTGAAAACAAATATGTAACAGTTTGGCTTTTTTTAATTATTAAAGGATTGGTACGTATCACTAGTGAGATCACAGTGTTGCATCAAGTCTGACTCAGCGCTCCTAGAAGGTGCGGAGTTGGTAAATAGGATTCCTCAGCCTGACCTGAACTCCTTCATGACCAGCAAGGTAACTGCATTGTCAGATGAAACAGTCAGCTGAAGAGGATGTAATTATTTCTCATGTTCTTATTGGTAATATTAATAGATTAGATTCTTAAATGTAAACACTTCAAATTTATATAATACTGGTAGTTCACTTATTGAATTTCACTTCATTTTGGAAATTAAATGTTTCATTTCTGTGTCTAGCAATGCTGCTAATAATAGTAGCTTTCTAGTAGTACAGGTTGGGTGTATAGAGGAAGTGAGAGTTAGTTTATGTATTGCAATTACAAAAATCCAGTTTTACCGTTTTACGTGATCTTCTCGTTTTACCATACAGTCTCTTACAAGGCCAGGTGTTTCTGTAACCTTTTCAATATCTGTGCTAGATGACTTGCAATGTGCCACCAACAGGCCACAGATAGTAAATCTGGCATAAAGGACAACTTATATCAATTGCTTTGTTTTCTAAGAACACATTTTGTTCAATTTCTCTACATTACATTTGCTGCTGGTATGCGGAAATAAGAGTGGGAAATTGTTTTTAAAAAGATTTTTTGCTTGTTTGAAAACATATTACTTGAAGATTCCTTGCATATAGGTCATCCTTAAGCTTTATTCACGTATTGTTCTGAAAATTTGGAATAAGCGTATTGATTTTTTTTTTTTCTTTCCACTACAGTAGTGTTTGGAATTTAAAGGTGGAACAAATATGGGCTTAATTATGGTATTGTTACACCACAGTAGAGCAGTGGTCACAATAACAAGTTAGTTAATTAACTAATTCACTACCATAGTAGCTTGTCTTTAAAAGAAATTTCTTTACTTTTTATTTACTATTTGATTTCAGGAATTCAACCTAAGCTTGTTAGCACCTTGTTTAAGCCTTGGCATGAATGAAATCTCAAGAGACCAGAAGAGTAGCTTCTTTGAAACAACTCGGAGGGTAACTCTGGATCATGTGTCTGCCACTGTACAAAACCTTCCTGCCAACCACCAGGTTTTCCAACCACTATTGCCAACTGAGCCATCAGCCTACTGGAAAAAAATAAGCGATATCTTTGGTAATAGAAATAATGGTCTTTTTAAGTATGTTCTCTCATCTGCAAAGGCAATTTACAGATGTCTTGTGAATACATGAACTTACTATTTAAAAAAATCAAGGTACCTGGTATAAAAGTGCTTATGAAATAAATCTGAAAAACATTTATTGAGGGGGAAACAATTCAAACTGCTAGATTTCATCCAGTCTTATTTTATAGGAGATGAGGTGATGTATCAGTCTATGATGACACTTTGTCGTGCACTGGCTCAGTATTTGTTGTTACTCTCAAAACTACCAGCTGGTCTCCGTGTTCCTCCTGACAAAGAGGATGATATCCTGAAATTTGTAGTTATGTCAGTAGAGGTAAGAAACTACAGCATAATTAAAGATGTGATGAAATGTTGGGAGAGGGAATAACTTTGGCTTAAACTGATTGCATTGAGTAACTTTTGATCTGGGCAATTTTCTTAACTGTAGAAATTTCTTCAGTGGTTATTTTATTTGACATGTGCTAATAAATCAGGTGGGCTTATGGGACAAGGGCAGCTTTTTACAAGGAGAGGTTGATTGAATGATCTTGGCATTTGGGAAAATGGCCCTGCACTGTGGTTTTTTTGGGGTTTTTTGGGGGGTTTTTTGGGTTTTTTTGGTTGTTTTTTTTTTGACACTGAATAGACAGTATATAATGCTCATAATTTGCTTGTACTTAAGATAAAATCTGTTCTCTCAAAAAAATCAATATAACTTGCTAATAAAACTTAGCATATTGCTGAGTAAAAAAAAAGAAGAAGAAAACAAAATGCCTTTGCTTATAAGTTCGTCTGTTGTATTTGCTGCTAATGGGAGATTTTTATTTTTGCACAGGCACTATCATGGCGTTTAATGCATGACCAGATTCCATTAAGTATAGATCTTCAGGCTGCTCTGGATTGTTGCTGTCTGACATTACAGCAGCCTGGTCTCTGGAATTTGCTGGCTTCTGCAGTTAATGTGACATATGCTTGCTCCTTAATTAATTGCATTAGATTTATCATAGAAGCAGGTGAGTCCAATTTGAACAGCTATGAGAATTTTCTCTAATAAATCATCAGTCATCATTGTTGAAATGCTAGGTGATTGGAATATTTCCTCTGAGTCCTTTTAAACTATTTTTTGACAAATCTATTTCTACTATTTTAATTTCTCATTTAAAATTTTGTGTTTACTTTTGAACTTGGCAGATGCCTTGGAGATGTAAATATTTGACTACTATGTGGTTTTGAGGAGAAAAATAGAATATGGGATATGTAATAGCTGTATCTTTTAAATATTATTGTCTAATACAGTTGCAGTTGAACCTGGTAATCAACTACTTAGTCCTGAAAGAAAGAAGAATACTTCAAAAGGCTTAAGTGAGGATGAAGTTGATTCAAACACACAGAGTAAGTAAACAGTGAGTTCCACATTTTGCCTTAAACTTTCACTAAAGAATGAAATGCTGCAGACTGAGCTTTTTAAAATGTCGTGGGATTTTTAAATTTCATGTGGGAGAGGTAGAAGTGTTAATATTTCTTCTGATGAATGGCAGATTCGTTCTCTGTCCTTCTGCAGTATGGGCACAGTGTGTTGAGGTGAAGGTCAAGTGTAGTCCATGAGTGTGGACAGCATCGTTTGCCCTATCCAGCTGTGCTGGTACAGTAAGATACCACTTCCATCTATAGAAATTACCTGTTTGTCAGATTTAGCATAGAGCCAGCTATGAGACTGTTTTCTCATAGAACAGAGGAGTTTGTTCACTTTGAATTCTAACAAATGCTGTACTCAATGTGTCCCATTCTTGCTGGGCTTAACATGTGAGCTGCTCTGCTGACAGGTCTCAGGTACTGGTAACGTCCAGCACTGAGACTGGCAAAGTGCAAGCCATTGCAGGGGAGGGTGGTAGTAATGTTCTTCACCTAGCTGAAATATTGTAGAGTATTTGTCTACATCTTTATTGTGGTTTTGTCCTTTTAGTCAACATATTCTTTCATTAAGTGCTTTTTGTTTTTCTGTATTGTTTTAAATAACGTGTCTTTTGAATAGAGTCATAAATTGAATTTCTTTTTCTCCCAATGAAGAAACTAAACACATTACTGCAGCTTGTGAGATGGTAGCTGAGATGGTGGAATGCTTACAGACTGTCTTGGCACTGGGGCATAAAAGAAACAGCAGTATTCCAGCGTTTCTTACTCCTGTCCTCAAGAACATCATCATCAGTTTAGCAAGGCTGCCTCTGGTGAACAGTTACACAAGAGTACCTCCCTTGGTATGTTCATCATCCTTTTTTTTTTTTTTTTTTAAGACTTTAAAGGCTATTGAACAACAGTTTGAGACCCAAATGTGGTGCTGCATCTTAAGTTCTGTGTCAGTCAGACTTCAACCTTTAGCTAGTTCAATCAGACAGCTTGTCTTTTTAAACACTGAGTAGCAAAACACTGTAAAGATATCAAATAAAAGTTCATTTTGGCATCAGAGGTTTTATTAGAAAAAGAGTGTAGTTGCTTCTTACATTCTTACATGAAAGAAGGTCCAGGTGGTAGCTAAAGAAAGGAGAAGCAAGCAGGGACTTGGGTGCTTTGCTGGGTCTAACATTTCCTCCTCTCAGTGGGAATGCTTACCCTGGACAGAGTGCAAAATCTACACTGCTACTTTCTTTGACACCTGAATTGACAAAATCATTTTTTGTCATGCTGAGTACCACAATGATGCAGTGGTACTGAGGTGTCTGAAGTAGTGCCTGAACTAGCTCAGTTAGTTGTGTGTGGAACCATACCATGGTACACCAGGCAGATACTCCTGGATTGTATCTCACCATTCTTTCCTAACTCATCTTGTATCCTTTAGACAAGATATTTCAACCTTTTCTTTTTAGACACTGTAATGTGGATTTAAGAAAGCCTCTTGATTACCTCCATGTATCATTAGTACTGTGAAATTACTTTGGTTTGATAAACTTCAAAACCATTATCAGAAACATCTCTAGATGCTTATTAGGTGGAGCAAAAGGTGTTTTCCTGATACGGGCTGTTTCTCTTGCCTTTCTCTGTTTCTCAGCACTCTATTTTTGGTGGAATGTCAAAAGATAGTAACTTTTTGGATTGAGACTTTTTTGCTCACTCTCAGATGTATCATCGTGCTATTTCAGCCATCAATAGTATGTGAACTATTTTCCCCTGAATTACCTTTCAGCATCATTTCTGCACAATCTAGGAGTCACCTGACACTTAAATTTTAAACTAAAACATATAACAGGAACTTACTTTCATGTCCAAACTTGGACAGTAGGACTGAATAATTAATTCATAGTGAGAAATATGGAAAAAAAACCCTCCAGGATTAGAAATACAGTGTAAAATGTGTATTAGTTGTGTCAGATATTTAAATTTTCTCTAAGTTCTTTATATTTGGAGAATTACTGATGTCTTACTGGCTTTGAATACTTATAGCTGTCATGTTAATATTATTTCTGTTTTTGGACAAGTAGTCTTTGTATTTCTTCAGGTCTGGAAATTAGGCTGGTCACCAAAGCCTGCCGGTGACTTTGGCACCGTTTTTCCTGAAATCCCAGTAGAATTTCTTCAAGAAAAAGAAATCTTTAAGGAGTTCATCTATCGCATTAATACACTTGGTATGTACAAAATTAAAAATTAAAATAGTTGGTTCTCACTGGGTATTTACTTGTGTTGTAAAGTTACTGGATAACTGAATTTGGTACCATTTCTTTACTGTTGTTGCTTATGTGGAAGAGAGAATATTTTAGAGCAGGTTAGTATTTGTGTTGCAGTAATTCTTAAATTTTGCTCAATGCAGAGAAAAATTGTAAATTTTAGAAGTAAAGCCAAAACCTATTCCAATTCAGGGAAGTGATTGCAGTGTGCTCTACAGAACGGCCACTTGTTTTCTGGAGCATACAGTTGACAGTGTGTTTGAGAATATTATGCTTCCCTGCATTTTTTTTTTATTCATGCATAGTACATAAATAGAATTTAGTGCCACACTCTCAATATTTTAAATGAGATGCTGTCACTTTAAAGCTTCTGGATATGTCATGGTTTACTGAATGAGAACAGTAGGGCTTAAGAGTTCAAGTCTTTGTCAACAGATGAGACCGTCAAGGGTAATGCATCAAATTTTCTGTATGCGTACAGAAGTTTGGGGTTTAGGGTGATTTTGTTTGTGGTTGTTTTTTTTTCCTCCTTCTGATCTGCAGGTTGATATTTGACTGACTTGTGGTGTAGCACTGATTTCTGTTTGATCACTGTAATGCTTAAGATGACATTCTTATTTTTGATTCTTTAGATATCATTAGTATAAACTGTAAGGTATTATTCACGAATCCTCTAAAGTCTTTTATAGGTAAAAATAGGTTTGGAAAAACTTTGAGGAGTACTTGAATCTTAATGCTCTATTTCTAGGCAAATTCAGTCCTTTTGCTTTTAGGGCATGAAGATTTCTTGGATCATTATGGGATTCTCCGCAACTTTTCCTGTGAAAATTGGCCAATGTTCTGAATGATTTTCTGTGTTGTGGAGGCCTCATGGATCTCAAAGTTTCAAAAGTGGAACAATCAAAATATTTAAATGTATATAAGAAACAACCCAAACAGGACCATTTAAATAATAATAAAGTGCAGAACCCTTCTAAAGAGTTCATCCCTTGTTAAAATAGAAGTCTCTTTAAGCTGTAGTGATTACAAAAATGCCAAATTGAATAGGAAATGGTATGAAACTAAACCTGTGGAAACAATGTACTATTTTTTTAATGCTGTCCTGTATTTAAGTTTGTATTAAGACATAAATGGCTATCTCTGAGTGTTTCCGTAGGATGGATCAGCCGTACTCAGTTCGAAGAGACTTGGGCTACTTTGCTTGGCGTACTTGTAACTCAGCCTATTGTAATGGACCAAGAGGAGAACCAGCAAGAGGTAATGTCATTCACTGATTTTTTTTTTTTAATTAAATTTTAAATAAACTAAGAAAAATGTTTCTATTAATAAACCTATAAAGCAGAAAAACAGTGTTTTAAAACTAAGAAATTATTTCTGGTTTATATTTCTTTGTCTTCATATCTGTGTGAGTTCAGAGACATCCATCTTCTGACTTAAAGCTTCTGCAAGCATGTAAATAGTATGGAAGAATCTTGGTGAAGCTGTTTCAACTTTATATTAATACTCAACACGT
Source organism: Aramus guarauna (assembly GCA_013400195.1). Lineage (NCBI taxonomy): Eukaryota > Metazoa > Chordata > Aves > Gruiformes > Aramidae > Aramus > Aramus guarauna. The sequence goes on from VXBL01003620.1 coordinate 658,138, forward strand.
ACACAGTGCATCATTCAACATGCACACAGTGCAAAGTTCGCTTCATTACATGTTTGGCTTTAAGCACAATAGGGATTCCAAAAACTGAGAGAGAAATAGTGTGTGAGAACACTGTGCCTTTAGGAAATGCACTAGTTAACTGCAGTAATACATACTAGTTACAGTTACCTGTGCTATCTAATAATCAAACTTCAGGGGGGTGTCTTTGGTAAAGATTTTTTTTTTCTGTAAGATTCTTGACTAGAAACGAATTGACCTGGAGATGCATGCCCATGTCTCTTGCTCCCAGTTGTTGACTGTGTGTTGGATATTGGCTTCCAACTTGGATGCCTCACGTAGATGTTCAAAATTCAGTGGAAGGCATTTGGGGATCAGAGCCAAAGAAATTTATCTATACCAAAAGTAAAGATGAGAGGAAACTTAGCTATCATGAAAAAGGCTTTCCATCTTCAGATGTCTTAACCTACTAGCAACTGCATTTACTATGTTCTAGCTCTGAACGCAAAGTTTTTTTTTCCTAGACATACATAGCATTCACTCCCAAATTGCGAATGGTTCTGATAGTAGGTGCAGAGCCGAAAGAATTTGGAGGGTAGATATCTATGAATAGTGGATCCCGGGTAGCAGACAAAGGGGTTTGTTTCCCTTGCTCCCTAAGTGTCAGACTCCAAAAAGGAGCAGGGCATCACCATCCCTCTTCTCTGGGTTAGCATCATCTGTTAGCTAGACTGACTTGGAGACTGGTTGCACAGCCAGCAGAATTTTTTACTTACTGTTTTCTACATAATGGCCATGTTGGATCAGACTTAAGCCTTTGGTGGTTCTGTATTTGTCACATAGAGAGCATTTATTTGTAGACCAGGAGTAATAATGCTCCTTTACTTTCCAAGGAAAACTAGTATGTTCAACACTGCAAATATTTTAAACACTATTCTTAATTTCCGAATGTTAAAATTTTCTGAAATTTGTTACCATCTTACATTTTCTAAAAAGGTTCAGACTGTCTTGTGGTCTGATGCTTTCAAGACTGAATCAGGATCTATACAACTGAAGCAAAAACTGAGAAGCATCCTTCCACTTCAGAATCTGCAAGTGTTTGTGGTGTTTTTCTAATTTAAGTTTGTAAAAAAAAAAAAAAAA
>VXBL01003620.1:659376-711975 GCA_013400195.1 Aramus guarauna
CCTGATTCAGTCAAAGTACTAAGCACTTCAAAAGCTCCGAAATGGACACCTTGAGGTTTTAATGCCGTTGGGATAAGAGAGGATGCATGCAGAATGGCTGATGAGATGGAACAATGTGTTGCTTCTACAGTCACAGTGCTTTCTGTGCATTGCTTATGTCAGCTAGATTTCTGGATGGGAAGAAGTCTAGATGTCAGTTTACAAAATGATAATTTAGTATAAGGTGACAAACTGATATTCAGGGCTTTCTGAATATCAGGAATTTTTTTTATTATTATTATTTTACAATTCAAATTACAGTAAATTCATTTTACAGGAAGATACAGAGAGGACCCAAATTAATGTTCTTGCAGTACAAGCCATAACTTCCTTGGTACTGAGTGCAATGACGATACCTGTTGCAGGCAATCCAGCAGTTAGCTGTTTGGAACAGCAGCCTCGCAACAAAGCTTTAAAAGCTCTGGACACAAGGTATTTTTTACTTGCTCTCAAATGCATAAAAGTTATACTTGTGATTAGTACATAATTGCAATTGCTTAATCTAACTGTAGCAAAACTATGTATAGATGGATCTGTTTACATAAAATTTACATGGACTTAGCATCACAAACTTGCTGAGTTAAAAGACAGTAACTGAAAAAGACAGTATCTTATTAAAATCTAGTAAACAGTGCGCAGAATATATTCCTCAACATTTCACAGTTTTAGCATTCCTGATAATGAAAATAAGCATAGGCACGTAACGTTGTAGAGTAAGCTAGTCAGACTTTGGCAGAAATGTTAAAGGGAAAATCTGCTTAAATGATTTTCTGTTGGTCTTTCAGGTTTGGGAGGAAACTAAGTGTTATCAGGGGAATTGTTGAACAGGAAATCCAGGCAATGGTATCTAAGAGAGATAATATTGCTACTCATCACTTATACCAGGCTTGGGACCCTGTTCCGTCACTTTCTCCTGCTACTACAGGTAAGTGCGGGGGCGGGGGGCGGGAAGTGGAGAGTGAATTTCTCACGTTTAAAAAGTAGAAAAGATAGAAAAGTAGAAAGATCCAGTTTGCAGGAAATGAAGCTATTTTCATATCTACTTTGTTATGTGTGTTTTAAAAACTTGTCTTCTGCTTTGTTATAGGTGCTCTTATCAGCCACGAAAAACTCTTACTGCAGATTAATACTGAACGAGAAATAGGAGATATGGATTATAAACTGGGACAGGTTTGTTAAAACCTTAACTTTGAACTTGACTTTTTTTACATTTCTTCCAGTTTGTGAAAATTCTGTTCAGAGGCATTTCTTAACATCAGATGTAAACTAAAAGCTCTGAGCAGTGCAGAGTAGACCATAACTGGATGGCTCCTCTCAGCCAGTCATCCCACCTCTCATGGAATTTTTGCTTGTGTGTGTGAGGTCCACCCGTGAGCCAGCTATTGAGTTGTGCGTTTCAGCCTTGTGTGTTAAAGAGCCCTTGTAGTGCTGTTAGCATTCACTTTAACTGTTAGATTTTAATTTGCTATTGCATGCTTGCAGTAGTCCTTAGGAAAAGAAAAATCACTGGACATAAATAAGCAATGTTGTTTTAATTTTAAATAAACCCAGTATGGGGACATAAATTTCACTACATGAATTTAGCTGGAAAATTAGCACTACATACAGTGAGTAAAAAATAGTCCTTATACTGTTATTTATCTCCTTGAAAACTAAGTCTCTATGTAAAGTTACATATGTTTAAAATGTAATATTTGTTTCACTATTTGAATAGTATGCATTAGTGAAAAAAACTTCAGTTCTAAACTCAGATGACATTATGCAAAAGATTCCTTACGAAAAATAGGCAAGACTAAAGGATCACTTGTCTGTCTCTAGGTATCTGTATGTTCTCTTGAGATTCTAAAATGCCTTCGATGTTTGCAGGTTTACAGACCCTATGTGTTATTTACAAAAACTGTGAAGTCTTTAACATTACTAGGCATTAGACATCCTGCTTGAAAAGTAAATAAATAAATGTGTGCATGTTTTGGCGAACATGAAAAAGAATTTGATGTAAGGGTGAATTTTTGTCTAAGAAAGGAAAGAAGATTTGAGCGAGGCAATATAAGTAACTTTAGAGGAAAAAGCAGTATTTGTATTGAAACACAGGAAGTGCTGAATCTTCAGGCAGATCATCTATGAAATACCATCAGCAGGTCTTATTGTTCTGAAACTTTAATTTTATAAAGAAAACTTAAAGAACGTCCAAGAAGTTTTATTTGCAGATAACTGTTTATCTAGCCTGAGTCCAAGGACTTGAAACCTTAGTCTTGTCTGGTTTCAGAAGAAAGATTATATTACAATCAGATAATGCTGAGTTATGGTTTGAGTAGAGTTAGGAATGTGTTTTCTTTTGAACTGCGGTCATTACAGTTCTTCCTGATTTTTTTTTTATTATTATTAATTTTTTTTTTACTTGCTTGATAAGAACTGTAAATTTTTATACTTTGCTTTAGCTTTTAAATCTAGTACTTTGGGATGATGCATGAACATTGTTAGCGCATGCATACAGGTTATAGCCAGATGCTACTTTCAGCATCACCTGTATTGCTGACCTAAGTACGTCGTGCTGCTGGTTCTGCTGTGCTATACAGTTTAAAGTGAGTTAAACTAAAATGTTGAAAAAGGCTAAAAAAATAATAATAATAATAAAAAAATTAAGTCATGTAACTTCATGTAAATGTTATTTGAGGCTGTGTGTCTGTCGCCTGTCATTTAAATGAAAAATGTATTAGACTTCTAAGATTTTTCTAATCTTACTACGAGGGTGTTAAGTGTTGTGCTTCTTTTCTGTTTTGTTTTGGTTTGGTTTTTTTTCATGTTGAAAGGTATCTATACACTCCATATGGTTAGGAAATAATATCACTCCATTGAGAGAAGAAGAGTGGGGTGAGGATGAAGAAGATGAGAATGACATACCTGCTCCTTCCTCACCACCAACCTCCCCTGTTAACACCAGGTATCTTGTTTCTTCTTGTCTCTCCTTTGACTTTATTGATAAGCTTTTATCTCTTCAAGCTGAGTTCAATAAGCTGGCTTCATAAATCGGATGCTGGTAAATAACTGTACCATTTCAAACCAAGTGTTTTAGCAGGGCTTAAGAATGGCCATTTTAACACATGCTTGTTGTGCCTTGCAGGAAACACCGGGCTGGTGTAGATATACATTCTTGTTCTCAGTTCTTGCTTGAACTGTATAGTCAGTGGATATTGCCGTCAAACCCTAGCAAGAGAACACCAGTCATTTTGATTAGCGAAGTGGTGCGATCAGTAAGTCTAAACTATTATTTGGAGTCATTATTGAGTATATGTTACCAAATGTTCAGAGCTAAGCAGTATTTGTAAAGCATCTTTTAATACATGGGAAACGCTGATATTTCTTTTTCTTGGCAGTGCTTTTATATGGGCAGTGCAGAAATATAACTTGAGCAACTATAACATTATACTATTTTAAACTATATAAGCATCTGGATTTCATATTCTGCTACTACACTACAAACGCTTTATTGTCACTTAATGATAGTCGGTATTTTACTTGACTACTTGCTAAAAGTAGCTTTCAGGATTTTGCTTATCGTGTCTGTTTTTCTAAGAAAATTAAGATAGAGCAACAATGTATTAGAGGATTAAATTGACAGTTGAAGTGTGGAACCAAACATGAAGAACACAGGTGTGGAATATGTCTGGCTAGCCATTATTCACTACCATAACAGACTTAAAATGAAACTATCCTTGCAAGAGAATATGTATTGTGTGTTGTGGGGTGTTTTAGTACATTGTTAATGGCAAAGTTTGTTCATTTTCCAGAACTACTATGGTGGAAAAGGGTTTGTAAAACTTTTGGGAAAAAGGACCATTTGGAGGTAATTGTTAACTGAGATGGATAGTGGCATTAATTCTGGACAAGTTAAGAATAGGTACTCCAGGCAATGTTTAAACATTTAATAGATCAATCAAGGAATCTTTTGCTGACAGTTAGAAGGCAGAGTCAGTTTTTGGCTGTCTGCTAATGGGCTTTTTTACATTCAATTTTAATTTGTGTACAGCTTCTGGCAGTATCAGACTTATTTACAGAAAGGAATCAGTTTGAGATGATGTATACAACATTGACAGAATTGCGAAAGGTGCATCCATCAGAAGATGAGATTCTTGTACAATATTTGATACCAGCCACTTGTAAAGCTGCTGCTGTTCTCGGAATGGTAAGAAATTCTCATGGAAGTTTATTGCAAATTCATGAGTGTCTAGGTTAACTCATCCTTAGCTCATCCTTAGCTTCTGCTGCAAAATCTCATGTACTTGGTAAGAGTGGTTTGTCTCTAAGAAAATCCCTTAGCTGATCTGCATGGCTATAAGAAATAATAGGATATGTGTTCTGGGCTTTCAGAGGTTGCAAACACCAATCTCCACTTGCCTCATATTCAAACAAAAAGATTGTTTGGTTTGGGGTTTTTCTGAGGTTTGAGCTTAATTTAATGTGCTTTTTGGTTTATCTTATTCAGTTGAGTATTACCTTTGCCCTGGACTCATTTGTTCCATTTCAGGCCAGAAATGAGGACTGTGGAACAGCTATTGCTAGATTTGTATAGGTAAATGGCTGTAATCTCATGAGAGGCTGGGACAGTTCAGCTATCCCTTTTCTTTCCCTCTTCCCTCCATTGCATCATTCTGCATCATTCTTGCATTATTCATGCAAGTTATTTAATGAAATGTATTGCTGTCTTTAAATCTGTAGACCAGAGAGCAGTAGTATTTTTCCAATGGACATTTCAGAGTGGGATTATTTAGGGGTGAAAAAAGGACAAATCCTTTTGGAAGAAGTTAGCATTTCTAAAAGGTCTTTCTGAGACTAATATAAAACTACATGGTAATAGTGATAAGGAAAGTTTTGAAAGACTTTCGGGTAGGGCTTCCAGTAGCTATTATAGCAGCAACTGTGCAAGAGAAGGCTGTGAAAGTGATGCTAAACATGCAGAAGCAGCTTTAGAGATCCGCTTCTTCTGACTAGGCTGTAATTTCCCACTTGGTGAACTAATAACACCTATTCAGAAGCAAACAGCTGAATATAACAGGTTAGTGGGAGGTAAAAAAAAAAAGTTGATTCCATCAAGAGTTGCTTGTTGTCCTGTGCTCAGTTATGAAGAAAATCTGCTGAAAAAAGAGCAGCTAGAGAGCATGCACTGTAAAACTGGCGTATATCTTAGATACGTCATGAATACAGGGACAAGGTAAAACAAATAATTTCTACTAAATACTTAAAATTATATTTTCAAATCTAACAGTTTAGAATAGATTTTGCATATTCTGGTAAGTTGTTGTACTTTGATAATAGGGAGTGAAGTATCTGATACCAGTTCGATGTTTGAAGAGTAAACAGAATTATAGAATTCCATTAAGCTCTGTGAAGTCCATCACTAAACCATGTCCCTAGGCACCGTATCTACACATCTTTTTAAATACCTTCAAGGATAGTGACTCAACCACTTCCACGGGCAGCCTGTTCCAACGATTGACAGCCCTTTCAGTGAAGAAATTTTTCCTAATACACAATCTAAACCACCCCTGGCACAACTTGAGGCTGTTTCCTCTTGTCCCATCACTTCTTACTTAGGAGAAGAGACCAACACAAAGAGGAATGAAAAGAAATTCAACAAAGGCAAGTGTAGAGCCCTGCACTTAGGGAGGAATAACCTCTACAGGTTAGGGGTTGACCTACTGGGAAGCAGCGCTGCGGAGAAGGACCTGGGAGTCCTGGTGGACAACAAGCTGTCCATGAGCCAGCAATGAGCCCTCATGGCCAAGAAGGCCAGCGGTATCCTGGAGTGCATTCAGAAGAGCGTGGCCAGCAGATTGAGGGAGGTCATCCTCCCCCTCTATTCTGCCCTGGTGAGACCACATCTGGAGTTCCATGTCCAGTTCTGGGTTCCCCAGTTCAAGAAAGACAGGGAACTTCTGGAGAGAGTCCAGTGGAGGACTGCAAGGATGATTAAGGGACTGGAGCATCTCTCATATGAGGAAAGGCTGAGAGAGCTGGATGTGTTTAGCCTGGAGAAGAGAAGACTGAGAGGGGGATCTCATCAATACTTATAAATATTAAAGGGTTGATGTCTAGAGGATGGGGCCAAACTCTATTCAGTGGTGTGCAGCAGCAGGACAAGGGGCAACAGGCACAAACTGGAACACAGGAACTTCCATCTCAACATGAGGAAAAACTTCTTTAATTTGAGGGTGACAGAGCACTGGAACAAGGCTGCCCAGGGAGGTTGTAGAGTCTCCTTCTCTGGTGATACTCAAAACCTGCCTGGACACAATCCTGTGCAACCTGCTCTAGGTGATCCTGCTTTGTCAGGGATTTGGACTAGATCTCAGAAGTCCTTTGCAACCCCTACCATTTTATGATTCTATGTGACTCTAACGTCCAGCTGGCTACAACCTCCTTTCAGGTAGTTGTAGAGAGCNTACAGTTGATCTTGGCCCATCAATCCAGTCTGTCCAGATCTGTCTGTAGAGCCTTCCTGCCCTCCAGTGGATCAACACTCCTGCCCAACTTGGTGTCATCTGCAAACTTACTGAGCGTGCACTCCATCCGCTCATCCAGATCATGGGAGTGGTGGAGCGAAAGATGTGTAGGTCCAAGTGCCAGTGGTCTTGGAGAATATATAAATGAAACACTGTTCTATAAGTTGAGTGGATGGCAAAATATTCTTTTGGATGCAGACTATAGGCATCTACCAGTAAATTTCAGGCAGAAGCATCCTTTGTGGTTAGCTGGAAGTCCAGAAAATTCCAATCATACAAGTTCTAGATGTAGACGATTTTTAATAGCATGTTATTTACTGAACTAATGTTTATCTTGGTTTTTTGGCTTTAATTCATGTAATAACTTTTTACAGGTAAAACACATTAGCATCAATTTACTAGTTAATCTGTAAGTCATGTCTTATCTGATTATATTAATCTTGTGACATTTGATTCAGAGTAATTTCAAGACAGGATCTGGTTCAAGCCATATTTTCTGCTCTTTAGTTTGTTCTAAGTATTTCCAGATGACAAGGTATTGAACCAGAGTTGACTTCTAATGAATACTTTCATTGGATGTATTAGGATAAAGCTGTGGCTGAACCAGTAAGTCGGCTGCTGGAATCAACCCTAAGAAGCACCCATATGCCAAGTCGGATTGGAGCTCTGCATGGAATTCTTTATATCCTTGAGTGTGACTTGCTTGATGAGACAGCAAAGCAACTCATTCCAATTATCAGCGAGTATCTGCTCTCCAATTTGAGAGGAGTAGCACAGTAAGACTCTTCCCCTCCCTGACCCCTGAATTGTTGCATGCTTATGTGTGAACAAAAGGACTCTTTATGGTTTGCTGTTGTCAGTACGTTTTAGAGCAGGCTGTTTTATCAAGCAGGTTTTGGTATTTTCATTGAAATCTTACAAATCAAGATTATCAGCTAGTTTTAGGTTTGATTTACAGTGTTGCACTAGATTTCCATGATCACTAGGACTCTTATGGCATGTTGGTGATACTTTGTGTGATTTTAAGAATTATATAAATTTCATGTGAAAAAATACTTAGTGTTTCTAAGGGTTGATTATATTGTCTCTATTTGTGACCTAGACAATTTTGATGTAAGTGACCACTAGTGTTTTTGCTTATTTACAGTTGTGTGAATATCCATAACCAACAGCACATCTTGGTAATGTGTGCAGCTGCTTTCTACTTGATTGAGAATTACCCACTTGATGTAGGGCCTGAATTCTCTGCAGGAATTATACAGGTATGTTGTGATGCCTGCAGTCACAAGTGGTCATGTAACTTGGGATCACCATGTAACTATGTATAACACTTAACTTGATTGTTGTGGTTTAAGTATGCTTTTTGGGTTTAGTTTCATCAGGTTTTCTTAATACCTGATGCAGTTCCATACAAGCTGCAGTGGTATGGTGCTAGAAGGTGACTTAAGTACACCTCAAAACCAGGTAGCTGGCTTTTTTCTTTATTTCAGATGTGTGGAGTCATGGTGTCTGGAAGCGATGAATCAACACCATCCATTATTTATCATTGTGTCCTGAGAGGATTAGAACGACTCCTTCTTTCAGAGCAACTTTCTAGACTGGACAGTGAATCACTAGTTAAACTGAGTGTTGACAGAGTGAATGTGCAGAGCCCTCACAGAGCAATGGCAGCACTTGGATTAATGTTGACTTGCATGTACACAGGTATTTACTTTTTTTGTTTTATGTATTTGTGCTGAGAGACTAGTTTACTAACAGTGCTACTTTTTCTTTATTTGTGTTACCGAGGATAAAAAGGCCATATTTTAGCATTCACAGTAACCTCGTAACAAATTATTTTGGTTTAGGAAAAGAAAAAATCAGCCCTAGTCGTACCACAGATGCAAATCCTGCTGCTCCTGACAGTGAATCTGTGATCGTAGCTATGGAACGAGTATCTGTCCTTTTTGATAGGTAAGAGGATAAAACATGTAATGGGGCACTGGGAGGGAAGTTATCCTGTTTGGCACTGTGTGGTCACTTCTCTTTGACAGTTCTAATATTTAATTAATGATGTTTCTCTTCTTACCATTGCTTAAAATTGATACTTGTAGTATACACGGTAACACTGATGGAATTGCTGAAGGCAACGCAAATGTACAGGAATGTAAATGGAAAACAGACATGTCCTAACTGATACTGTGTGTTTCACAAACCATAATACTTTATAAATGTATTTCCAGCTCCCTTCAGGTCAAACTCTTAAGTGCTTTTCAGGATGTCTTCTGCATAATCAAAGATATAAATCCAGTTTACGGGAAATAATCTTTCAAACCACCCGAAGAGTTTAAAACCTTTTTCCCCTTCCCCCACCCAATTGTTGCTCTTTCCAAGGCTGTTAAGTAATTGCAGTGGAAGGGTACAGGAAAACTTCTGTATTCACATGGAACTCATTTAATGGAAATATTTCAAACCCCCTGTTTTGATCTGACAATCTCAAGCTGTCTTAAGTGAGCATAGCATGTTAGATTTTGCATAGTAGTTTGTGGGATGATGGTTTACATTTTTTGAAGTGTTCACTGTTTTTTCCATAAAACTGGATGAGGGTGCACTCAGAACCGAACTAGAGCAGTGCTTGAGTGCATTTGAAAATACCACTCATAAGAGTTAGCAAAACAAACATGAATACAAGCAGAAAATAACTCTTGCAGGGAATAATCACACGATAGTAACTTGATCTTGACACATCTCAGATGCAGCCTTTATTAGGAAGATTTTCCAATCAGTGTTATTTAAATAGAATTGTCTGTAAGTTGGAGTATCTTTCTTCCTCTTTACAGTGCAGCACAACTTGCTTTTCCTGTTCAATATATTGGTCATCCAACATGCAAATATCTTATGAATGGAAATGAATGTTCTGCTTATAAACGGTCTTTTCCCTGATACTAGGAGTAGTGATCTCCCTGTCCTCTTTTGTTCTTGTTCAGTTTTTTCAGCATGCCTCTTACTAAACTCCAGAGTTTCAAAAAAGTTGACTGTTTAAAAAAAAAAAAAAAAAGAGGGGGGAGGGGTACACAGACATGACACCTGTAACAACTTCTAATAGCTTTGATAGACCTCTTTGGGTAGACTCTTAGAGTAAGATTATATGAAAACTTTGATTTCTCAGTGTTGAAGACTTTTTTGCCTGTTTAGAGATGACAGTAAAATGTTCTTTCTATTGCCAGTTAAATTGGAAAAGAATGAGATACTTTCTGGAATTCAATCATAAAATATGTTCTTTTTTATTATTTTCAGGATCAGGAAGGGATTTCCCTTTGAAGCTAGAGTAGTGGCTCGGATCCTTCCACAGTTTCTTGATGACTTTTTCCCCCCACAAGACGTAATGAATAAAGTTATTGGAGAATTTTTATCCAATCAGCAGCCTTACCCACAATTCATGGCAACAGTGGTTTATAAGGTAGTGTTGTGTTTTGGGTTTTTTTTCTTAAATGTTTCAGAAGATTCTTAAATAATCGACAGTTCAATTGGAGGGGCAAATATCAATTTTGTCAGTTTTGTTGTTATCAATCTAACAAACCAGTTAGAGGGCTAGAATCACCATGTTGCCTGGAAGACAAAGCTCACACCAGTATGGTTCAATCACTGATAATGGGAAAATAAAGAGAAAATTAATAGTTGTGGTCCTGGTACTCAGACTCTGTAGATCTCAAGGAGCCAGCCCAGGTCATCTGGCCTTGTGAACTCTACAGTTGAGCTCCTGTGGACCCAGGGCTTCTGGGTGTTTTCCTCTTCAGCACCTACTGGACTCATGCTGCACTTGAGAGTACACGTTTGCACCACGTTTGGTCTATAAAAATAGACGCACCAGACAAGTCTGGCATTTCTGTATGCTTACTTCAGTTTTGGCACAGATGTCATGAGTCCAGTTGGATCCTGGCTGACTCTTTTGCAGAATCTCTTTGTCTAGGCGTTGTGTTCGTTAATTCTTTAGACTCAGAGTTGTTTCCAGAAATCCAATTTGTGAACCTCAGAGCTTTGTAGCTGGGAAGAACCTTTACATGAGAAACTAAACTCTTTTTCCTGTGTCCATCTACCATGTCTTTATTCCTGCGTAAAATCTTTTTTGCAGGTATTCCAGACACTACATAGTACTGGACAGTCCTCCATGGTCCGTGACTGGGTGATGCTGTCTCTCTCGAATTTCACCCAAAGAACACCTGTGGCAATGGCAATGTGGAGTCTTTCCTGTTTCTTTGTCAGCGCTTCCACCAGTCAATGGATTTCAGCAATGTATCCTAAAAAGACTGAATGTGTGCTATTTCTTGGTAATTATAGCGATTCTGTAAAGCACGTTGATAGCCTTGAAGGATAGGAGTACAAGTTGAGCACTACAAAAAAAGCAGATTTACTGCAGTTAGTAGTGGTTTATATCACTTTGTGCTATTGATGCCTCAGGTTGGCAAAGGGAGAGAACTTCTAAACAGATTGTGAGAACGAAGTTACCTAAAACTACTGTTCTAAGATCTGTTCCTTGTGACTGTGAAAGATGATTGGGAAAGTCCTTACTCTGAAGGACTTTTTAAAAGCTTCACCAGATAGCTTTGCAGTGACCTTTAAAAACTTTGTTCTATATTCCTTCTGCAAGATAAAATACATTTTTTAAAAAGAGAGGGAGAGAGAACAAACTCAAAGTATCCTCCACATACAAACAGTATTTTGCAAGCATCCCCCTGGAGGTGCACGCAGTAATAAGGAGCTTTGGCAATGGAATGACATCAGCCAGATAAGCTGGAACAGCCAAGAGACATAGGCGGTATCAGTGCTGGGTTTATTTAAAAACAAACAACAACACAAACAAACAGAAAAATAACTGTTGCGGGCAAAAAAATGGCCATATGTCATGTTTGAAACTTCCTAATGACTCTTAATCTCAGCAGTGCTCTCTGGCTGTTGGCAGTTGTGACTGTGCTGCTGATTGCACTGTTTGTTCCAGTGGATAAAGAAAACTATTGCTGGGTTAAAATGAATTTCTGGGGATAAGAAGTTAATGAAGAAATAGGATTTCTGTAGTAGCAGTTTAATTGATACATGACAGTATTTTGCACTTTAACATTGTTGGTGAACTCAAAAATATACCATTTTATTAGAGAACAGAGTTTAAAGTGCTGTACCAAAAGATGAGCAACTTCTGTCATATTATGACCTTAACTTACATTATAGTCTTCCACATATTATCAGCAGAATGGGAAAATCTGAGCAAGTGGACGTTAACGTCTTCTGTTTGGTGGCCATAGACTTTTACCGACATCAGATAGATGAAGAATTAGATCGGAGGGCCTTTCAGTCTGTGTTTGAGGTGGTAGCATCTCCAGGGACCCCGTATCATCGCCTGCTAACTTGTTTGCAAAATGTCCACAAAGTCACAGCATGTTGAACATCCTGATGTGTAATTGAACTGCATGACTAGTGTTGGAATCCGACATGAATTATGGGGAATGCAAGATCAAGAAAGTATCTGGGGTTGCATTTGTGATAAATATGGACCTGTCAGTTTTACTTCCAGATTGCATGGACAAGTGCTCTGCAGCACTGGAAATCACCTGAAAAGTCTGATGTAGTTGTTCTTGTTGTTGACACCAGGCACCTGTGAGGGGAAAGAAATTTGTCGGCATTTTTCAAATGGTGTTTGGGACTAACCTGAGATGCGTTTACTTAACTGTAAAATATGAGCAAGTACCACAATGCAAGGTAACTGGTATTACTCTTCTTCCTAATATTCAGCTGAAGCCACTGTATTGCAGCTGGTAAGAAAGCGACAGTAAGACTGTTATTGCAAGCTGCAGTCATTAGAAAATGTCATCATTTTAAGTACCTGTATATACTGTTGTGTAGTACAGAATAGAAATTGTTTCCTAATGTCTCTCCCAAACAAGGACAAGAGAAAATGGCTTTCATGGGTTACACTTCCAGCATGTAATTCATCTCTCTGGACTTTCTGATATCCTGTGGTGTATGTGTTGGTGATATCCGAGATATAGTGCACATACGTAACCACGCATTTTTTTTCTTTTTTCTTCTCAGGATTTAAAATTTGAGTACAGTATATCAGTAAAAGAAATTTTAACTTAAATATTTCTATATCATGTACAGTATGTAAAATTGTAAGATGTGTGGTGCATGAGCTGTGCTGTAATTTGAGATGAACAGAAGCCACGCTACTGAATGTCTTGACATCTGTGGTGTTGTCCTCATTTTTTTTTTCCTTGTGCTCGAATTCATGTTCCTTTTGGAAATCCATCTTAATGTACAGATTACATCTTGTTTTGCATCTCACTTTTTCTTAAAGTGCTTTAAAACTGGAATATGTTGATTAATTTGTCTTTGAGAGACTGTACTAAGGAGGCATTCTTGTGATCCACTTTACTGTAGCTTCTTTTGAATTCCTTTATTTTGAGACATAACAGTAAAAGAGAGGACTAGTTACTCTGGATCAGCCTTTTGTATACTTGAGAAATTTCTCTTATTTGCTGCACAGCATTTTAAGAGACAAAATGGTGCAAGCTCCCCAGTAGTCGATAACCATTTGAACTTTTCTATCTGAGACCATGGAGTCATCTGGATTCAAACCACTCTCATTTTTAAAAAAATTATGCTAGCAGTTAAGAATCAGAAGGCTGCTGTGGTCTACTTTGGGACTGGCTAAGGTGTTAGATTACACAACCTCTTTTATTACCTGTTGTATACATAATGCTTTAGACACAAACACAGCACAAATATCCATGAATTTTAGGACACTACACAGGGCCAGATTTAGCTTTTAATCACCACCCAGGGAACCCCATTGATTCCTAAGCATTACATGGGGAAATTTAGCACAGCATTTGTCTTTAGTTGTATTTCTTATAATTCTTTAATTATAGAGAAATGATACCTTGGTTCTCAGTCACATCCTATATTTAACCTCTCTTCATTTTCTTATCACACCTTTTGGTGACACTTGGCAAAATGAGATAGTGTTGTCAGGAGGAGCATGTATTGTATGTATTTCTGTATATAATGTATATGTGGAAATTATACACGTGACAACATTTAATGTATACAGATGTGTATATTTGTATTTATTAAACCCATGTATTTAAACTAATTCCAATCTAGACCAAAAATTGTTGCTTCTGCCCATAAATTGACTACAAAGGAATTGTCACTGGTGTCTCTTCCTCTTACGGTAGACAAAACCGATAATATGGGCAGTAGAAACAACTGTAGATGTTGCTGTATTTAGCACTCTACAGATCTTACTATCTAGAGCAATTATTTCTGCCCTTAGTTGGGTTACTTTTCTTGGGCCACGGCACTGTGGTGATTTTTAAAGAAACTGAACAGGAGTTCAGAAAAAGGTTTAATAAAATAGATACTGTTTGAAAGTTTTTGAGTTATATTGGAAATTATCTTAATTCTGATAAGAGACTAATTCAAGGCAGTGAGATATAATGCCCTGTCCTTTCATTAAGGGTAGTATAGATCACTCTTCCCTTTTGTAACCACCAATAATCGTTTTGTACTGTAAACCCACACACCAGTCAGTTTTTGTATGATATATAGTTTAAGTGAAGATATTTTTGTAAGCTATTTTCCAAAATTTAAAATAGATTTTAATATATTTTTTAAGCATCAGGTTAGTCATATTCTCACCATATAACAGGATATGTTGTGTTTACACACTGTTAAATTCTTCATCATTTTAAGCTCCTCATGATTAACACGGAATACTGGTTACTTTACCTTCTAATAACAGGAGCTAGCCCCTTTATGAAACGTTACAAACCAATTTGGAACTGGCCATAGAATCTCTCCAACCAGTGAAGGAATACATAGAACTAAGCAGTCACCATGGCTGGATGAAAAACATCAGATGTGACAGACCCCTTTCCCTCAAATGCCCGTTGCTGGCAAATATTGGCATTATCTGTTTCTCGTCAAGCTTTAGAGCTGACGCGGTCAGTTCTAACCTCACACAGAGTCACTGGTAGTAATAACTCCATCTGTTTTAACCTCTCTTGGAGATTTGTCGTAGTATACCTCCTGAAACACGTGTCCGATGTGTCTAAAGAAGGGCACCTCCTCTTAGGAAATCCTCAGTGACCTGGAGGGAATGTAACTTAAGGGTCTTCCTAGTGTGGATACACATACTGGTAGTGCTTCAAATCTAACACTTCACCTGCAGCACACTTTTCTGTCTACTTCCTAGACACGCTTTCCCCACCCTCACTTCTTTTGGAGTGAAATCATTTAAAATCACTCCTGCCTGCTTCTAGTGACAAGAGCCAAGATGTATGCAAATAGGGGACAGTAACAGCAACGCAGTGGCCACTAAGAAATACTGATGTTGGATTTCAAACAAAAAAAATACATCACTTGTCCCTTGAGATTGACTTAAGGCAAATTTTTTATTTCCCAGAATGTTTTTAACTTGCTGTAGACAGAAAGGTAACTGAAAATCAGGCTGTTCAGTTTTTCATTGAGAACAGGTAGAAATATGTTTTGGCTTAAGATTTACATCTGGTGTCCTGGCTAACCAAAGCAAACAGTTTCTTTAATGTGCTCTGCAGTGGAACTGGCTTCTTTACAACCTTGCAAGATTAGAAGTATGGCATGATTGGGAGCATACTTAAGACAGATTAATGTTTAAAACTTCATTTACAATTCAGCTGTCAAAGAACCTACTTTACTAAACCTATAATGTGGCCCTCCTTTAAGAATGCTGTATGCTTAGACAACTTTTTATAAATAGTTTTTGGGCCAGCTACCCACTGGCCCAGTAAATAATGTTTGATTGCATTTTCAGCATGCCCTCTCCCTTGCACGGAGTGCAAGAGTGAGATGGAAACTACAACCCATTGTAAAGCAGTTCTTTTTTGTGGGATTCAAAGTATTCTCTTTACTATTTATGCTCTTTGCCAGTTGAAATTTAATGTGACTTTATTTAAATCTTCTCCAAAGTGTATACTCAGATGTCATTTCTTGCCTAAAGCATCAAGTGATCGTGTATTACTTTTGCTTTGGTAGGAGTGCCTTCTCAGCACCAAGACATTGCTTGTTTCTTAACCACCAGCAGCATTCCTAAAGCACTGAGTAATGAATGAACAGATTTAGATCAAAGTGGGGAACAAGTGGAACCTTTTGGGTTAAAAGTAATTTGTTGATATTTAGTAGATTTGCCTTAAGAGCATTCTGTCTCGCCATTCTCCTTCTTAAATGGCTGTTAACTTTATATAGCAGATAAGGAGGTTGTGTCAAAAACACTGCAAAGACAGTTCTCCAGGAGCAGCAGACCTGGTTTGTCTTAAGATTTTGTGGAGCTGTCACAGCTAAGCATTTATGCTTCCTAAATAAAAGAAATTCTAGGGTATAATGAGCAATAAATACAGCAATAAGAAGTTTAATTAAATTGGGTCATTCAGGATCTTACCCAGTGGTTGAAAGGGATGGGGTGGTAGAAGAAGGGGAACTGTTTCAAGTGTATTCATTACATAAAGCAGACTTTTTCCACGTACAATCCCAACTCTACTTTCTCCTAAAGGTAGAAAATAACTAGGTGACAATGGTAAGTGCTTTGCTCTTACTTTTAAAACAATTTTGGTTAGAAGGATACATTTGATGAAAGTTAGAGCAAAGTACTTTGGTAGTTTTTCGGTAGTTTAATTTCCTCCTCATGAAAGCAAGCTGCTGTAAGAACTAGAGTAAGCAACGTAGCAAAATTTTGGGGAAGTCCAATATGCTAATTTTACCTAATACTGACGTGAACTCTTTGTGCATGGTACCTTAAAGTATCCATTGAAAATCTTGAGAATCCCACAGTCGTACCCAGGAGAGCTTCTATCCTATGTCAAGTTTGAGCTGTATTCAAGTAAACTGGGTATAAATGCTGCAGAGCCTTTGTGAAGCATGCGCTGCTTTTTGTCACGTGCATTTTGTGTGAGCTTATCATTCCCATCAGTCTGTGTACGCATACCATCAAGTTGGATCAACCTGACGAAGGATAAGGTAAACGGCATGTGACACGCACCCCATGGTGTTATCTTGTATAGTTTGAGGGCAATGATGAGCAAAAGCTTGGAGCCCTGACCCCAAAAGCAATTGTACTCAAAGGAACAGGAAAGCGTATAATTTTAGATGTATGTTTAAGTTTAAAAAAACAAAAAAATGCTGAAAATACTGCACATTGAAACTGAAAGAGAAAATAAAATATAACTATGACTGTAAGTGATTTTTCTCTGGTTATTTAAAAAAGGTCTTGATGCATTCTTACTATAGGTTTTTCCCCCCGTATCTCTTCTTTTCAGCAACTATCAAATATGGAGCACTTTAAGAATATGGAAGAATACTTGAACTCTCTGCAAATGTCGGTATGCTTCACAATCACCGGGCCGTTTGCAATTAACAAAGAAGTATCACAGTTGAGCTTTTAATTGTATTTAATAGTTATGCTTGCCAAAACTTCCCTGGGATTCTAGATGAGATCAGAAAATGCACAATTTAAGTGTACAGCTGTATTTGTGAATGAGGGTGTATTTATCTGCAGCGGTCCTGGGAGGGGATAATGTTACACAGGAGAAGAAACGGTTTAGCTTGCCTAAGCTTGGTTTCCCAGCTGTTAGGCTTGGATCTTAGAAGAAATTTCTGGGTGGTCCTGCTGCTGAACACTGGAGGATCTCTTGCAGTACTCAACTGCTCCGAGACATCTTGTTTTGATTAATTTTGCAGCACTTGGCTGTTCTCTGGAAATTCTGGAATTAAGCTTTAAAGTAGTAGCTTAATGTACAAAGCACGTGCTGGTTTCATTCTCAGTCAAAATAATTTTTGTACACCTTGTTTTTCCATGTCAGTGGTAGTAGTGAATGATCAGCCACTCCTGTCACCTTTTGGTTTAGCCGTGGAGCCAAGGAACAGAACTGTTCTGTGGTAAGTTTCTTCATCTTTAGAGTCGAAGACTTACTTGAATAATAAAGTCTTCATCATCTTGTCACTCAGAGAAGAATACCCATTTAATTTTTTGAAAGATTTTTCCCTAAAGAAGAATTGCCAGGCACAGGGAGATGAAATGTGGCACTTAAGAAGACTAGAACTTTTTAACTTACTATAATTTTTCTACTTTTCCCCGCTGCCTCTCCTGGCCTGGATAGGTATTGTTTTGTTTCTTCTTTTTAGTGCAGCTGCGAGAGTATTGCAGTCGTCATTTTGGAATTGGCTTGGCTCCACCCCAGTTACAAGACAAAAAACTTTGGTTGCTTGTAGAATTATACCATAATTATACTGTAAGTTTTGCATAACTGTTTGAAGAGATGAAAAGATTTGTAACTTGTAGGTTTGTTAAAAAATTGGAAGTAGGAACATGAAAAAGTTTGTGTTGTGTATATAGAATGATACTTTCTGAGCCAAACCTCCTGCTCTTCTATTGCAGCCATAATTCTGCCTTAATTTTGTTTCTCTTCTTTCCCATGGCATATACATCCAAGTATGGCAGAGTAATCCTCCCCCCAGGTGCTGTTTTCATATCCTTCAAACTGCAAATGTCATGGGTAGATTTTGATCGAGTGCAACCTGATTGTTTTACCTCATTATTTACATTTTGGAGTTCTTTCAGCCAGGCTGCAGCGTTTGGGCTCCAAGCAAAATGCATCCCTGAGGGCTGGCTTTGACCATGGCCCAGATGCCTACAGAGTTGCGAGCCAGGTTAAGTCAGACCACTTAAACAGTATGGTTTTGCTAATCTAGCTCATCTGGAATTACGTGCACTGTAAGACTTTGACTCAATGTTCCCCAAACTTGAAATAACATCCCCAAATGAGAATCTTAAATACATCTTTTCTACCCCTTTCTCCCCTGGAGGAAGAAGCACTAAGTATGTTTTATCTTGCTGTTAAATGGCTTTGGGATTGAAGTTTCTGTCTTGTCATTCAGTGGAAATGCAAGTGTAAAGCTTGCTGACTTTTTTTTTTTTCTTGATATGTCTTGTTAATGTTGACATTTCAAATACTGTCTCTGGCATTTGATTTAACATCTATGAAAATAACACAATTCATCTTTTATTTCAGGCGAGTTTGGGCATATATTCTTTTAATTATACTTTGTTCATACTCATTTTTCTTTGCATTCATAACTGCTTCAAACTAATGCTGTTCTAAATGAAGACTGGATACTGGAGAGCTGGGAGGTATTTTTAAGTGCTTTCGAGGCATCTGATTGTCACATCTCTTGGCAATGTGGCTTAACCTCATTCCTCCTCCTCCTCCTCCTCCTCCCGTCTTTCCTCCGCCCTGACCCCTAGAATAAATAAATTTTACATGGCTAATGCTTTACAATAAAAGTTGTATGTCATCAATAGATTGGTACGTGACTAAGTAACAGAAGATAAGACTGAGTCATCCAAAGTACGTGGAGTTCATGAATGAATTTGCAGGTCCTGAAGTAGTAAATCTTAAGGGGACTGAATAAATCTGCAACTTATTGATACTTAATGTAATAACCTAAGAAGATTGTTCAGATGTTTATCTTCATCAGTACCAAAATCAAATGCTTTCACAAATGGCATTTCTGTCTGTATTTATGCTTCTTTACTGCTTCTGGTGTTCTACCTATGCTCACTTAAGCGATGTATTTATATGCTGCAGAGTTACTTAAATGTGAGCCCGTTTCCATTGCAGTGTGATCTGGTAATATTAAAAAAATGTGAGAAACATGATCCGGCAGCTGGGAAACCTGCAGGCAGCATTAATAGTAAAAGTGAAAGGAACCTGCTGTTTCAGAAAACATGATCTGGGACCAAGTTACATCCTCAATAGTAAAACCGAGGCTTGTATTATGCTGACAGGTTAATTTTCCAATTCTGCCACTGGTCTGCCGGGGGATTGAGAGTATCCCTGCATGGGAAAAATACAGCAAACTTGGTCTGATTTGAGCTGAGTTGTCTCAGGTGACTGGATTAAGCAAATGTACTGTTTCTTAGATCCATAAAAATCCAAACTGCATATTATACCTTTGAAAATGATGAATCTTGTGGTGATGATGGAGTGTTGTAAGAAGTCATGTTGACTTATCGTGTTGCACTTGAAAAGATTGCGAGACCATCTGTCCTGGTGAAAATGAGGAACTCAATTTGTTGCAGTAAGATTTATAGTGCTTAAAGTTCTTTTGCATTTTTGCTGATGGGTAAAATATCATCAAAGTGGTTATTAATTATTAACTCCTTAGTTGAAGTCTGGCTCTCCCTTGTATATGCTGCTTTTGTTCTCAGTTTGTCTGCCTTAACTCTAGATAAAACATAAATGCCAATCCCAAATTAATGATGATTAAACTAGATTGCACTCTATAACTTGATTACATGAAAAAAATTTCAGAACAGGAGAGCAAATTTGATTATTATTTCACATGTACTCAGTCATCCTTTACTGGCTATAAAAATCTCATGTAGGAAGAGTAACTGATAACTGGAAGCTGAGTGCTGTAAACAAGAATTTAGCCCTAAATGACATATCTTGAAGAAAGTTTTAAAGCCTGTCATGAAAGGTGGGCATTGATTCAAAAGATAATGATCAAGACTTGACATTTTAGCAGAACCCAGAAAGAGGTAGTGATGAGGGTTGTCTGACATGCAGTTCTTTCTTGCACTTTACTGCTCTAAAGCTCCAGGACATGGTGCAGGAAGCAACAATAGGATCTGGTGTGTGCTATGGATGAGCAAAGGACTTTTTTGTCTGCTGATGGCCAGTTATGGACAGGGAGAAGTATCAATGTTTGTTTAAAAAAAAAAATATCAAAAAATAATCCCAACCCCAAGCAGTTGGATGTTTCATTGCTTTCTACTGCCTATCATTACTTTTTCTTTCTGCAGCCTTCACGTGGATATATATGGTCAAGGCGGTCTGTGGACCTTGAAGATGTTATCTTCTCCCTTGAGACCAAACAGCTGTGGTGCACCCCAGGACAGAGGGGCACCTATGACACTTTGAGGACACTGTAGGACAGAGCCAGGCTGACAGCTGCTGAGAAAGGGCCTCAGCACCTTTGAGATGGAGAGGGCAGGAAATGGCTTCCTGTAACGTGGCTGGAAGGTACAGCCCAGGGACAAAGCTAGGATAAGCAGCATCATCGTACTCTTCATCTTCACTGGCTGTGCCCACTTCACCACATTATGCCTGAAAATGGTTCCTGCCTGTTGTTAAAGGTTCGAGAGCATTTTTCCAGCTTTTGCGTTTAGTTTTCTCTGGCTTCGTGAGCAGCAAAGAACGGAAATGCATTTTTAGTGAGCTGTAATGGCAAGATGCAGGAAGGTTGCAGAACTTGAAACTGCTTCTTAGTAGCATTTCTTACCCTTATAATTAGACTTTAACTTGAGTGTTCCTTTATATTTGATTATAAAAAGAATAAATACTTTATTTGTTCTTTGAACTACTATAAATTACTACTCCGCAGTCAGCCAGAACTATCTTTCTTTTTTATATAGTGGTGCCTTTCATCTAGCTGAGGAAAATGTGGGGTTTTTTCTCTCCTGACAATCAAAAAAGTAAAAATGTTTCTGCTTTTCCTTGTTACAATTGCACCTCCTCATATTGCAGGTTTTTTCCCTTAGTGACAACCTGATGTTTTGAATTTTCACAGATAATATTCTTGCATTATTTTGTTTCTTAATCACATTCCAGAAAGTTACTTCTCTGAAAAGACATTATTTTTAAGCTATACAATTGTAATGTACCAGAGTTCCACATGTGCAACATTAAGATTGATCAGACACTGGTTGTTTCTGGCTTTGTAAACTGATCTCTTGATATATAGATTTTTAAAACAAACAAAAACCAACAAAAACTTGACTGGAGATAAATTGTCAAAGTCTTAGTATTGCACAGCTTATTGCTAAATACTTAAATGTCAGTTAGTGCTTAGCAATCCTGCTGTCGGGGAAATCATTAGGAAACAGGTTTTGGTAGGATGAAGATGGCTCTTTGCTATAGTCCTTTTTGGGAAAGGGATAGTTTCTTATTTCTGTGATATGATTTGGTCTTGTCCAATCCTTGAGCTTTTCTCTCAGCCTTATGTACATGCAGTCATACCGGGGCTGAATACAGCCCTGAGAATCGCTTTACCCATGCAGCGCTCTTTGTTCTTCCCTTGCAGGGAGCAGGTTGCTTTCCAGCTGGTCAACCCCAGCATATACTGGTGCAGGGGACTATTCCTCCTCTTTCACTTCCATTAGTTGAACTTCAGGAGGTTCCACCTCATCACTGCCCATACTTGATCAGTTTCTCCATGAGGCTGTTAGGGTTACGTGTCTCAAGCCTTGCTATAGTCAAGATAAACAAGTTGCACTTCCCTCCCTTCGTCCACTGACCTAGTCATTTCATTATAGAAAGTTCTCAGCTTGGTCAGGTATGATTACCCTTTCCTGAATCCGTGCTGGTTACTGCCAATCACCTTCTTGTCCTTAGTATGTTTGGAAATGACTTCCAGAATTATTTGTTCCATCACCTTCCCAGGGATTGAGGTAAGGCTAAGCCTGTAGTTCCCCAGATCCTCCTCCTTGAAGACAGAAGTGACGCTTGCTTCCAGTCCTCAGGAGCCTTCCCCATCAGTGACATCAGCCAGCTCCCTCAGCACCCACAAATGCATCCCTTCACATCCTGTGGACTCATGGATGTCCGTTTTGTTTAAATGTTCCCCAATTTGATCACCCTCCATTGAGGGTGGGCCTTCATTGCTCCAGACCTTCCCACAGTGGGACCAGGATTCCTGGAAGCAAGTTTTTACCAGTGACAGCCAAGGTGGTAAACGCACAGAACACCACAGCCGTTTCCATATCCTTTGTCACTTCACCCCATGCCAGCAGTAAGCCCATGTTTTCCCTTGTCTGCCTTTTGATGCTGATATACTTCTTAGAAGCCCCTCGTGTCCCTCACCAGGTTCAACTCCAGGCGAGGATTAGCTTTCCTCAGCCCATCCCTGCATGCTCAGACAGGATGGCTGCAACTGGCATCCAAAACGATGTTGGTGAATTTGAAGGAAGTATGATATGAAGTTAGAGGGAACCATGCTGAAAGCAAGCAAAAGGAGATGCTTTTTCACTTAGCAAGTAGTTAAGCTGAAGAACTTCCCAAAATTGCAGATGTTTGGATGCTAAAGGTTTAGATGGCTTCAAAAGGAGACTGGAAACGTGTCTGCCTTGGGAAGTCCCTGAGCTGTGAACACCTGAAGGCTGAGAGAATGCTTTGGGACTTTCTCCTCGTATGCTTGTTCTGCTCTTGTGCTGATCTCCAGTGACCTCTCGCGGCCTTCGTTGGAGACAGGACGCTGGTCCTCAACTTCTCAAATATGTGGAGCTGTACTTAAATTTGGCCAGTTCAGCTTTGTCAGCTGGAAGAGGAGAGGGTGGGAGAATCACACATCTAATCAACCTATAGCTGTGCCTACTAGAATGCTTCTTTGTGTAAGACTTCTGGGTTTTGCTGATCTAGCTTATTGCAGAAACATAAATGCTAAACTGCTGTGAGGGGCTCGTTCCAGGAGGGAATATTTGCTGGCACGTCTCGATCTGCGAGCTCTTTTATTATGGACAAAGAATGACACAAGGCTACAGCATTAGTGAAAGGGAATTTAAAGAATTACTTTTTCAGGCAAATGTTCTGGTGTAAGACTCTTTATGGAACTTGCGTAAAGGAAAAGCTATGAAATTTTTATGGCTACACCTAGATTCATGCCTAAGTTGAAAGTTTTGCTATTTGTTCCACAAACAAAAGCTGTCAAGGATCCAGAAGGCAATGTAAGTGTTCACGGGTGTGCTGACGTGTGTGCTGACATAGTGCTCCTGGACAATGCAATGAGACATCTTTTTCCTCTGGTCACAGTCACCTTTTCCTCTGGTCTTCCATCATGGGAGAACTTTGGATCTGTAGAAAGATTCTGGAGACCAACTGCAATGCAAATCTGCGTATGTAAAAACTAAATAAATGAAAGTAAGTCTATTATCATCAGCCTTTAAATACGTTTTTATGTCAACTGAACAAAGCGATGTTTGAATAATTTTGCAGAGTCATCCCTTCTCCACCGAATATCGGACATGAGCTTTGCTCCTCGCTTTCAAAAATGTGCTACTTATTGTACATTCAGTACCTAAGAAGGATGCTGAAACCAGGCCTTTTTTACAGCAACGTGAAATGAAACCCAGCGCCCCAGCACATGGGAGCACGGCCCCCTCAGTGAGCTGCGAGCGGTGTGTCCTGCTGCTCCCAGCAGCCCCGCAGGATCCCTGTCGGAGGAGAGGTCCGCTCCACGCCGGGGCTCGTGCCAGCCGGCACAGCCGCTGCCATCCCGGCTGTGGGGGGACTACCGGCGGCAGATAAAAACCTGAATTCACAGCCGGGTTCTGAAGCGATCTCTTCCCGAGGTAAAGGCTTTTGTAGCTTTTTCACTTAACTTTGAGGACTCCTGCCTTTCCTCTCACATGGTTTAGCTTTGACTTTCTTCTCCTTATCTGTCGCTAGAGAGTAATTGTCCCTTTCATAAGGACCTTGCTTTAACCTTGAACAGCAGTTCCTGTGGCACCTGATGTGCGTTATGCACTATATACACTGATGAAAGAGCGAGGTACAGTCCTAATGTCTTCCTTGATGTTTTCTTTTTTAATCTGTTTCAAGGAGCCCTTTCAGATGGGACATGAAAGCTTTCCCAATTATTATAAAACTCCTTGTGAAATGTTTTTATATGAAATATAGACTTAAATTTAGAATAGCAGGGAAAAAACACAGCCTTAGCAGGCTGAAGCAGCAATAGTTGAGCTGTTATCTGTCCTTTTGTCTGGGTCGAAGCGTGAAGTGGGTCTTTCACTACTAAATGCGTACGGAGCCTTTCATTCTGGGGGATGCCCGTGCACATACTTCACCGGGGCTTTTTTTGCAATATGTGGTGTCTTCCAGGCGAAAGGCAGATGTTTTTATGAGAATATTCTGACAGGATTATATACTGGAGAGGGAGAATTCTCCTTTCGGGAGGTGGTTGAGGAAAGTTGAAAGAATAAAATCAAGGAGTTGTTCTGCATCTGGTGGCAGATGTGAGCTGGTTGTGGCAAGTGGATGCAACCAGAAATTAAGAATTGCTTTGTGAAGGGAGGGCCTGGTCAGGGCTCCTAGGCTTTCTGCCTCAGCTGGACTTGTAGGAAGAAGAAAAAAAAAAAGGCTGCAGAAACAGAGCTTTATTCAGCTCACAGGAGGAAAGCTGCAAAACTGCCAGACACGCAGAAAAAGGAAAAGCAAAAAGAGAGTAGATGTGTTATTAAAGGTAATGAGCAACGCACATTCTCTAGCAGGATTAGGATGGGAACAGGAACAGACTTGCCAGGCTAGGGTAAAATCCTATTTCTGAAAAGTTAAGGGGGAAAAAACCAACTCCTCCTCTAATGAGGTTTGATCGGAAAAGTATTGACAAGTGTTACCAAGAATCAGGAAAAATAAGTTATGTGGCCAAGCTGTGCAAGATGGCCGATGATCACAAATCTTCAAAGATGAACTTAGCGGTGATTAACAAGAATAAAAACCTGAGCAAAAATGCTGGAGGGTACTTGAACTTGTTAGCTCGCCAGCCTCTGTGGTCCTTGCTGATGGTGTTTGTACAAGCACAACCGGGGCAGACGTGGGCCCAGCGATTGCTGCAAGTGCTGCCCTTCTTGGTAGGACCAAGCCCAGGGTAAGAAGTCCCAGTGCGGAAGAGGATGGGTTAGCTCTGCCCCAGCATTGTGCTAATGCAGTTGTTTGCTGGTTTGGTGGGGTATGGGCACGGTAAACTTTCTTCTGCCCAGAATATAACGCATAGATGCTCCTGTCTATCTCCCACAGCCTGCAGGACATATGTAAAACTTCTGGAAAGGAAGTACATGAACAAGGAAAACTTGTGAGCTAGCTCAGAGACATAATGAAAAGCACTTTGAAAAGTGCAGTTATGTTTGTGCAAAAGCAAGACACAAAGATGCAAAGAAGAGGAGAGAAAATGCAATGCGAAGTCAGCAGACAAGAGAAATGCAGGGAGATGGAAAGCACTGGGTTGAGACACAAGTGGTGACTCAGAGAATGAGATTTTGCAGGTGTGACTAGTGCAAAGCAGCAAAAAATGATTTGTGAAGTGCAGAGCTGCACCGTGTGCTTGGGGAATCCCACAAACAGGGATGCGGTGAGGAGCACGTGGGGCTACGGAGACTTCCTCACTCAACCCGACGTGAGAACAGACTTGCAGCAAGTCAAGCCAAATGACGGTGCGATTGTAGTATGGTAAGGATGAAGTAAATGGCACACGGAGCGCTTTGAAAAAGCAAGTGTGCTGGGATTACAGGTCACGCAGAAAACGTGGGACTACTTAATGTAAGTGAAACTAGAAACCTACCCATATTAAATTGTGGACAAATTGCTTTAATAATACATATCCAAACAAAACAAACTCAAATAATTCATAGAATAGGGCAAACAGCATCATGGATTCACTAGTTCCTTTAGGCTGACAGTTCCTTTAGTCACCTCCCATGCGATGCAATAGCTGTACCTGCTTACCAAAGCGTCCGTGCAGAGGGAAGGAAGCCGCGCAGGAGACTGGAGATACAGCCGCTGCCTTTGGAGGGCACGGAGGTGAAGGAGGCAGCAGAGAAAAGGGTTTTAGGCAAGTCCTCCAGGGAACCGCAGGGCTTTCCCATGAAAAGCCTGCTTGACCCATGGCCAAAGGCTTCAACTTCTGCTCCTGATACTACCTCCCCCCTCCCTTTATTTCCTGAAGAAGAAGAGGACTGGTGAGTGATCTGAGATTAAAGGTGCAGTGTTGCAATTTTGGGGCATTATGTCAGTTGTGAGACAGCAGGCTGTGAACTGGGGGGGGAAGTAAATTCAGAGGCATTACTAGAAACCCCGTTATTAAAAACCCCAGAAATAATCCTTGATAAACCCATGAACATTTGCCAAGCAAAGGAAATTCCCTGGTGCATACGAAAACTTGAGAAGAGACAGCAGGCATGGCTCTGAGCATGATAAAAAATTAAAACCATTACAAGCCGGAGACCTGGGGTAGTATGACCTGCAGACCTAAAACGCTGACCCCCAGGGAGCTTCAATGCAAGCTAAGCAGCAGCCGAGTTCTGGGGGGAGAAAAAGAGGTAAAAATCTGCAACAGACTGTGTCGTTTTGCTGCAGGTGTGCAGCGCAGGCCAGGAGAGGAGGGCCGTCGCGGAGGACTCCTTTGCCGGGGGAGCTGATGCCGCTGCAGCGGGAGATCATCAGCCTGAAAGGAAAATTGGGCTCTTGTGGAGTTGGATGCTGCATGCAAACCAGTGTGAAGCTAGCAATCCTGAAAGAGATTTGCTGGCAGGAGAAGGTAAATAAACAGATGAAATCCAGGGTTAGAGTTGTGGATTTATCCCTGCAGAGGGAAGATGGGGACCAAGCACACGTAACAAACGGGGAGAGTTGCAGTTCATAGCATGTGCTTGCTAGGATGTTAACAGACTGTGCGTCACCCTCCGGAATCGATGGCAGCAAAACGATTGCTGCGCTTGGGCATATCTGAGGAGAGAGGAGAAAGGAGACTGCTTGATGAGGCAGCAGAAAGTATTCAGCGAACCCAGTTCTGCCGTAGTTTCCCCAGAGGCTGAAAGACGTGGTCAGAAGACTCCTCGCTCTGGGAGGCGAAGTGTTCAGAGCTGGGGGAGTACGTCCTGAGCACGGTGGGGCAAATATGGCACTTTGGTCTGTGGTTCCAGCCAGATTTTCTGATAAAATAAATAAATATATAGGTATGCCCCACTACCATTGGATTATCGCTATAGACATCCCTATACGTACACTACCATTGGCTCATGCCTATACATGCATCGGTACAAGCCAATGATAGTTCTAGTCCAACAGCTCTGATCCACCCCCCCCAAATAAATACAATATAGTGAGGTGTCAGCACAGCATGCTCAAGGTGCTCACCACACTGCCTCACCGAAATCTCTGTCTGGGAGACAGGAGGGATAGAGAAACTGGCACGCTGAGCTATGCTGGGAACTGCTTGCCCAGCTTATCTCCTGCGTGGCAGCAGAGCTTTGCTGTCCACGTGTGTCTATTGGGCGTGAGGTATCAGTCCTGATGAAGAGCTGAGAAACCGATGAAGAAGAGTTTGAGGAAAGTGCAGAAACCAAAGGCCGAAGGTAATCTGGCTCAAGCCAAGTTCAGTGAACAATTTCAGGTACCTGTCATTTCACAGAAGCGGCTGACCCTCGTGGTCCCTTATAGACTCTGAGGGCGTACGACGAGCCAATACGCAGCGGCAGGCAGAAAGGCTCGAGCGGTACTGGAGACTGACGAAGGCAGCCCTCAGCAGCACAGCCTTCTGATCCCGGCTTCAGGGCTGAGCCTGCCTAGGCTGATGATAAGGCTTTGGGGGTATGTTCGCCCAATCGCAGCGCTGCAAGGACGGGCACTGCTGTGGTCCTCTGCTGCATCAGTAAAGGCGCTATCTCAAAGCGAGCTCAGCATCAATATACTCAAGCAGAGAAAACACAACATGGCCTGCCAACTGTGAGAAAGGCTCAGTCTTAGCTAAAACTGACCTCTTAAGTAAAGGTAGATACTTTTCATTGTCAACTCGGGCACTGGAATTACTGCCCAGCACTGCTTGGAGATACCATGTCTGGCAGACGATGCTGTGTCTGATACCAGCATCCCACTGCCTTCCACTACCAGGCATTGTGCTCACGGAGGGAGGATGGACACAAATGTGTCTGTGGCCAAATCCGAGCTCTGCCCACCCGGGCCTATGGCTGTACCTGCTTGCTGCCAGCAACGCAAACCCTGGCAGCACCTACAGCCTTGTCCTGGTTAGCTTCCAGTTGGGGCTGCAGCGCTGGGAAGGTTGCTTCCATAAAGTTCTCTGATATGGGGGAAAAAATCTACCAGAAGTATTAAGTGATGGGAGGGTGGAGGGAACAACCCCTGGGAAGGAGCGGACGGCAGCTGCCTTTCATTGCTGTGCTGTGCTGGCTAGATTGTGCCTAGGACCTGCGCCCGCTTGGGAGCAGTTTGGTAGGGCTGCCTGAGAGGTATCGCTATCTATACACTCAGTTCCCCACTAGCAAATCTGCCCTGCAGCATTAATACAAGTTACTTGCATTTAAATCTTTTCTGGTTCTTTTATTTAGCCTGATTTGAGTTGCCAGGAGGCTTACTACGCTTTGCACTGAGCACAGAGCGGCTCTGCAAGCTGCTGAGCCAGGGGATGCCCGGCCGGTGCTTCCAGCCAGCTCAGGGACCGCGGGCACCGGCCGCAGGGGAGTTCGGATTCGTGAAATGGCTTTGTCAAACCCACGATAGTGTCCTGGTCACCAGTGGACGGCCGGCTGCTGAGCTGAGGCGTAGGGCTCGTGGCTGGGAGGATTCTCCAGGGAGCTGCAGCGTGGTCAAGCCCGGAGCTACATCACTTTGGTGTTTGGAGAATTTTGCCTCTAGCTTCAGTCAGCGTTTACAAGTCCTGTTAAACCTGAATAACCACAATCCGAGGCTCTCGCTTCAAAAAACATCGAGTCAAAATGATGGTTCCCAAAGCTTTAGTGAAATACATTTGTCTCCTCAGAATATTGCTTAGGCACTGGGAATTTTTTTTTTGCTTTAAGAAACAGATGGATTTATGGATTATAGTTGCCAGTGTTAGTGTCTCCTTTTAATTCTTTGTGCTTTCACACGCTTTCCACTGCAGATACTGAAAAGCTTGTGTGCAGGGTGTGTTTACACATACTGGCTCCCAGGACTCTTGCAGGGAGGTTTCACTATGCAAAGTTCCCTGTCCTCTCACACACCAGTCAGGTCACATCTGCATTAAAAATCACTTTTGTTTAGCTACAGTTAAACTTTGAAACCTATTTAATTACACTGGTGTAAAACCGTTTGTGGGTGCTCTTCTGTGTGCTTTAGTTGGAAGCTGCATTGCATTGGATTTCTTTTGGAAAGCTGAATCTGTTTAAGAGTATCCACATGGGTTTGCAAGTGGTTTCAATAAATAGAATTAAAACCAGATTTTTGCTTAAATTGCTGCAAGTTTTAATGCAAACAGGGCCTTGGCAAAACTGAAAATCCCCTTGATTCTTCCGGAGCGTTTCTCTCCCCTGTGACACACGTTTTTTGTGCGTTCAAATGCGCTGCGAACCACTCTGCAGGTTCTCCAGTATCCAATCTTTTCCTGAAACAAGCAACCTACTTTGAGTTTAGCAGCCTCTCCCCTGCCCCTGACTGGCTCTTGCGCTTCCAATCAGGCACAGAGGAAACATTTGAACACGCAGCCCCTCTGCTTTGCCTCCCTGGCTCTGCTCAGAGCAGGAATCAGCCATGCAACTCAGCCCAGGTAAGGCCACACTTCACGGTCCCCATTGCGGCGATGTTACGTTTAACAGATTTTCCGCCTCGAAGCGCCTCCGTTTGCTCTTTGCCTCCCCACCCCACAAAGAGGGGGAGAGACTGGAACCCTCCCGTGCCCTGGGAAGGCAGAGCCATGGTGAGAGCAACTTGCACACAGCTGCTGCTTCGCCCTGGTACCGCCGAACACCAGCAGCTTTCCCCGGCTGAGGGCTGGGATGGGAGAGGCTGGTGGGTGGGATAGGAAGGCTCTCAGGGGCTCTTGGACCAGCCCGGCTCCCTGTCCCGCTTCTGCACAAGCCCGGTGTCGATGTTTGGGGTGTGCGGCAGCCCTCCGGCTCACCCTCTTGTGCAAGCGGGTGCCGTTCTGGCCGGGCAGCGTAAAGGGCAGCGCGTAACGCAGCATCAGCTTTGCCACCCATGAACAGAACCGTTGCAGGAAAGCCAGGAGGGCATGTGCCTCCTGAAAACCTCCTCGCTACCTTTCGCACGTGCTGTTAAATTGCCCCGATGCCTGAGTGTAATTTTCCGGCTGTTCCCCGTGCCCATGAATTACCCAACGTGGCACACTGGATCCTTAGCTGCAGGACAGTTTTTCCAGTTGTTTGTTTTGAAAGCTCTTAAGAGCTATATACTATCAGCTGAGGTTTCTAATTAACTCTGAATAGCTAGTCTGCTGCCACTCAAGTATAATTCTCATTAGCATCTCAGCTAACAAGCTCCAGTGTTTGCCCTCCTAATTAGCTTCTAGTTAGAAGCCTTTCCCTATCCTAAGATGTGCTGTTGTTAATTGCAGTTCCAATTGCTTTTACAGCAAACTCCAGAGAGACTGCTAAAACTGCTGGTTTGTATAGTCTGGTAGAGATCAATATCTGGGATACTTACAACTGCGGGTCCTTTATTCTCCTGTAAGTGCGTGTCTATATGGCATGTTTATGCAAAGGCGGGGGGGGGGGGGGGGGGGGGGGCAGAGCCGCAGCTTTTAAAATGAACGAGGAAATATTTTGCCTTTTAAACAGGTGGTACGGTCTCAAAGTGAGTCTGCTTAAAGCAAAGTACAACTTTCACAGCTAACGCTGCGTGAACTACTTTCCAGGGATGGTTTTTGTTGTGTTTTTTAATTCTTTTTCATGCAGCTGTCCATACAACGGCTGATTTTCTATGCCCACGGGTTTCCAAGCGTTCCTGAGTGCCCCGCAAAGTGCCCTATTGATGCTGAGTTTAAAAAGCAAGCGTATTTCTCTGTTGCCCGGACAGAGCGTGTGTCAGGTTAGCTATTCCTTCTAGGCTGCGAGCTCAGGATGGTATTTCTGTGGAATGCTCTTAGCACAGTTTAATGTACGCCTGCGAGTTGGGTTAACCCCTTAGTCCCCACAGCTTGGGAGCAGTAACAGCACGTTTGGTACTAGTGGGCTCCAACAGCCGTGACTGGGGAGAAGAGGCCAAGGGCTCCAGCGGAGCAGGGGTTGTGGTTGTGCGAGGTTCTGCTGGAGCAGAACGAAGGATGGAGGTGGGGAAAGGTAAGTCTGACAAGTTTCACAAAATACCTTAAGTTGTCAAGTGCTCGTCCCATGGAAGGAAATCCATTCTGAAAATCTGGTTTTCAGATCACACGTTTACTTCTCAAAGAGGGGAAAAATATTGCTCAGCTTGTGACGGTTTACCAGTGGACTTTTCACTCCGGACATGCCCAGAGTCCTCCTGGTACCGCTTTCTAAACGGAAACCCGCTTTTTGCTGAGGGTTCTGAAACTGGTTTAATTAATCCCATGTGTCTGGGATAGGATAAGAACAAGGGCACACTGAAACCAAATACTGAATTTTAGCGATAACTGCTCCCTGCTAGGACTGAAGGCTCTGGTTCAAGAGGACCCATGCACCTGAGCAGAATCCCCTTCAAGCAACATCCAGATGCAGGGAGGTGCCCAGTCAGATCCAGTTATAGGATCAGGCTTTTAGAAAGGGAGAAGTTCTGGTAGTGAAGTCGCTTTGGTTCACAACCCATTGAAAGATGGAATTTAAATATGGCCCGCTCACACTAATAGCAGTAGATTTAATTAGGCATAGATCTTTTAAATCTGATTGCTTTAGAAAAATGCGTAAGCACTTAGATGGACCTAAGGTAACTGAGCAAGTTGAAAGGGTGGGAGTATGTTTACACAGTGTTGCATATATGTCTGGCTTTGTTCATATAAGATTTAATCTTTTCAGCATAAATTAGTCATTAGCATTTTTCAGCTGTACAAAAAAATCAGAATTTAGAACACAGCCCTTGATAAGAAGCTGATTTTCTTGATTTGACTACCTATATCCAATTAATGTGTTGGAAAATAGGAGTAATGATGGTGAGCAAATCTCAGTGTTTGAATCTTTTTGAGTTGCATATCAGAGAGGCATATTTAAATGAACTGTTTAACCTCTTTTTATCTGCAAAACTGGATTCCAGATCACAAATATGCCACTTACCGTGCTGTACTTTAGATACAGATGGCAGCGTAAAGTGAAGCACACTTAAGTGATAAAACTTTTTTAGAAGCTTTAAAGTAAAACTTGAGTTCAGGTTTGGGGAAAGAAAAAAAAAAAAGATTTCAAGTGTGGGATCTGTAGTGTAAGTATTAAATAAAGATGAAGGCAGGGAATTAATCAAAGGTAGGGGAAAGAAAAGTTCAGAACAAAGGGTTCTGATGGTAAAACAGAGAAAGAAACAAAACACTTAAGTGAAAATCCAGCTTCTGAGGGACTTTGCCCTCAGGGGAAAAAAAACCCCAACAAAACAACATAAAACCAAAATAACCCTTTCAGTTCAGAATCCTGCAGATGCTACCAACATGTTAGTGTGAGCCATCAGACATGAATTCGCACGTCCTTCAATGCAAGAGAGGTGTTGATTATTTTATCCATTTGCAATAATAATACATTTCCTCCTTCTTAAAAGGCCCAATTTGTGAGGGCTTCAGTGCTCTTAATGTCTGAGGGAAAACCTCCAAAGACCAGAGCTTGGGCTGTAACAATTATACTGCCTTTGCAAATTGTTGAACAGATAAACCCGAGTATGGAGGGCTTCACGTGAGCTCTGTCCTCTATAACGTGGTTTGCCCTGAGTATTTTTGTCATCCAACCAGTTTACGTAGTGCTGGTTTATTGCCAAATTTGTCACATTAAGTATTTTTCTTGATATGATTGCAAGCTAAATTGGTGTCACGATCTTTTTGTTAAGGCAAGCAATAAATTATATTCTTGGATAGAAAAATGGTGATAAAGTACCATTTATGCTGACAGTGTAGAAAGAATGATGTTGAAATAACTCAGACGTCCTGATTGAGTAGGTTCCTTTATAGATCAGGTAGAGCCTTGACTCCATCTGGTTCGCTAAATGTTCATGAAGTTTTTTGAATCTGAAAATGGAGACGATCTCATAACCCTAATTCTTTCTTGCAATAAGACTATGATCCAGGCCACTTCTTACAGCAGAACAGCCTTTCTGCATAGATCGTTAGAGAGGGCATCCCCTTAATTATTTATACTACACATACCAGGTGTGCTGATTATGAAATTTCCCTTGAGGCTCCAGAAGGAAATGAAATCCTAATAAATGCATGAGATAGTGGAACAATGCTAGAATCTCCTGGATGAAAATCAGTCATCTGTGCCAGTGATCCTCCTTACAGTGGTTTTCAGAAAACATAACAGAAGATAATCTTCTTAGACTTGTCATCCAAACTGTCCTGGAGGTGGGAAGAAGCTGCCCTTCCAGGGAGCTTCAGTGCGTTTGTGAGAAACGAAGAAAGAAAAAGGGTAGAGGAATAAATTTCTTATCTCAGAGAGATGTGCAGGTGGCTGTGTTGGTACCGGTGTTGACTGTGTTTGTAATTAGTATTATTGCGCAGCGATGACTGAGACATGGTCCTGAAACAGCCTGGAAAATTCTCCTTATGAAAATGCTGGCTGAGAAAATCACAGGACTCTGTTTTGGAAATATGGGCTGCTCTTGTCTCAGCAAATAGAGCGATTCCAGTATTTGAGACACTTGTTATCAAGAGACTATTCAGTGGAGTACAGGGGAAGAAAGGGTCTGTCTCTGCAGAAGTAAATGAAGAAATACCAATGACACTACACACAGGATCAGAAAAGGAAGAGAAAGACCTTGATGTGAGAGACAACCGGGAAGGCAATCTGTGGATGCGAAGCCACTTAATGTAATAAGAAAAAGACAACACTGGTTTTAACCCAGAGCGATGTGCGATGATCAGGACAAACTCCATTTTCTTGTCCCTGTGCAGACAAAAACAAATCTCAGTGAGGTGGAATACATAAATATGAGAATGGTTCTTACAGTTTTGTGGTTCAAAGGAACAGCTAAAAGAGTAAGATGCTTGCAGAGAACATGTGGCCGGTAAGAAGACATTATAATATGCGCTCAAGGAAGTGTGTGTATCTCTTCTATCGAAAGGCTTGAGTGGAACTCTCTGAAAAGCCGGTATTGTTCAATGGAAGAGCAGAGACGTGTTAGAAGTAAAAAGACATCTTTCAGAGAGCGGAGGTCATGTTTGAACAGAGAAAATAGAAAAGAGCGTACATTCGAGTTAAATAAGGCAAGTTAAACAAGGCAGGTAAAATCAATTTTGAGGAACAACTTGCTAAACTCACGGAAACAATGAGAAAACCCCTTCAAACGCATGACGCGTAGGAAGCCTGTCCATCAGCAGACTTGACAGGGGATTGCAGTGTAATACGAACACTCAAAGTACATAGGGCTGCTACAGAAAGGCTAAATAAATCTTTGCCTTGCTGTTCATTATAAAGGATCTCTTTCTCTTCTGGAGCATAGTGGTATCTGAAAGAGTGTAAAGAGCTGTTTTAAATTGAAGCATCAGCAGAACAGGTTTAGAACAATTGGATAAAATGCATAATGCTATTGATAAAAATAGTTGGTAGCCATCCAAGAGTCCCAAGTGTGGAGTTGTTGAATTCATGGTTTTGCTTGGTATGAATTAAATAATTGCTGTGGCAAACGTAATTGATGTTTAAAGGGCTATGTGCACTGGTAAATCTAGCCCTCCTTGGGCAAGTTTATGGAAACCGAAATGAAGACTTGAATTCGTAGAGTAAATATGATATATTGGGTAAATGTTAAAATGGATTTTGTAGAAGGAAGCTGTCAAAAATCTGTGTGCTTTGAAACCCTGCAGCCCATGGGTCGAGGTGATTCAGTTGATAAGGTCTGGCTGGACTTCCGAGGTCCCTTACTACTGGTCATCAACCCCGCTAAATTCTCAAGAAATAAAAGGGAAAGCACTTCTACAGTTTTGAACTGATTACGACTCTAATCAGTTAAAGGTAATAACACAGAATCATCAGTTTTCCTATTGCCGGAAAGTCACCAGGCTACAGGAGTCTCTGCTGGTATCTCCACTGTTAAATTATCTACTAATGTTTCAGGAAAAAAGAAGAGATGACAAACTTTACGTATAAGAAATTGTCAAGGCAGTCAAAATTAAAACTGGCTGTGAATATTATTCTCTGATTTTTCACCTGGTTTAGACAACTGCAAAGTAATGCATAAGGGAAAAGAACCGTACCTATGCACCCACAGGGATGTAACCATTTGGGAAAAATATCTTGGTGTAACTTTGAATAGTTCTTGGAAAATATCAGCTCAATCCTTAGTAGTGCTCGAGAAGATAAACCGGATGTTAAAGACTCTACAGACAACTTAAAATTTAGGTATGTGTGTAAATCCACAATATGCCCAAGTGTTGCACAGTGTGATAACTGTGCCTTTCATACAGTAGTAGAAATGGTACACAGAAAAGCTGCCCTAATGATGATACGTACCGAATGGTTTCTGTGCCAAGAGAACTTAAACATAGGCTTGGAAAAGATCCCTGGGGTCACTGTGTTCAGTCCTCTACTACTCCTGGCCCCGTGGCATACAGCTTTTTCATGTATTTCTCAAATGCTGCCAGAGAATTGTCTGGTCTCTGATTTTGAATGCATTAATCCTGTTCAGCTCTGCTTGCACTGCCGTAGACAGCTGCCCTGCTCTTGTTCATTCCACCTTCTCCCCCGCCGTTCAGCAGTGTCATTCGTGCAGAAAACTGAGCTAGGTTCTAAGCCTAAAACCGGTAAGACCGCACTGTGCATTAACATGTGGTATAATTATTTTTTGGATATTTAATTAAATAATGTGACAGTGCAAGCAGGTTTGGCCAGCATTGTTCTCCAAATGACAAATGCAATGATAAACGTTGTAATGCTCCCACACCGTTGCAAATGTTGCAAAAATGGCCGTGGCAAGTCAGTGAGACACAACTGTACGGTATTTCTTCTATAGCCAACAGGTGCTTGGCTGAAAGGATCATAAGCCATGTTTGTGTCCTTACAGTCAGACTTCTAACAATGTAGGATCCTCTCTTATTTTTTCTTAGAATGAAAAAGAACTCCAAGGAATTTAATCTCTGTACAACTGTGTACTTTTTCCCAACACGAGTCTCCCAAACATTTTCTGATGCTCTGGGTACAGGATATCAAATTCCACCAGCAGGTATCTTCAGAGTTGCGGGGGTCCAACGAGGAGGTTTTATTCTTTGGCAGAGATTTTTTAAATTATCACCTTGTTAAGGTGAGTGGGAAAGTCTGTCTAAAAATCATCAGCATGGAATGATTCAGAATTTTGGCTCTCATTTTCTTATTTTGTGGGAGGAGGTTTAGGGGCACTTGCTCTTCACTTTTAATGCTGTTGGATAAACTAATGACTATGCTGAGATGATTCTGCAATCTAAATGAAAATCTTGTGCCAGGCTTTTTCTCAATAGACCTGAAAAAAATTCTGCAGCTCTTGCACAAACCTACCTACATAATCATCTTGACAAATGTCTAAAATTAATTCCAAATATTACCCTTTATTCAGCCTACTCACCTATCCCTATTTAGAGGAATACCTCGTCTAAATACCTCCTGTTTCATCAAGAAGTGTCACTTTTCTACCACATAGCTCCTATTTTTATGGTTAGTATATTTTGGTGAGATTAAAATGTACTTACTTTCTCAAAAGACTTATTTGTAACTTCCAAATAGTGCTACTTGTCCTTTGATTTCTTTCAAATACGTATTTCAAGAATTGGAAAAAACAACAATATTGAAGAAAATCAGGTTTACAGTATTTAAAAACACATGTACAGATTTGCTCTTTAATTACAAACATACTCTTTTCTAACAATTAAACATAGAGCTAGCTGTTACTTACTTTATTGCATTGGTTTGTGATAAAAACACATTGGCTTAACAGCTACTTTTAAAATTCCTGTAAGAAACTCCTTTAGTTAAATTTTTGCAGCTAACCTCTTTGAGGATGAAGAAGGTGCAGGAAGCTAGTCTAGACGCACAATAGTTAGTAAAGATATAGAAACTTTCTATAGCCTGTCAGACTACAGAGAGTTTTATGATCTGCTTAACAGTCAAGAAGGCCAGACTATTTTTAACCTCAGCTTAAACAAACACTTAAAAATTCAAGGTAAAAGCACTTTGGTGGTGATAAAAGAGATTTTAGTTTGACATTTTAACCCTAAAGTAGTAGGTTAGGACTTTGAATGGTGGGAACTGATGTAGCTCTGGTGTTTTCAAGAGGGCTTGTTTGTAGGGTCTTGTTCCCCGCCCATACTTGTCCCTTGAATTCTCGGCGCTGATACCTGCTTAGGCTCCCGGGTTCCCTTTCCCGTCCCCGTGCCAGGTCTCACGCTGGATCCCGCGAGTGGCTCCCACACTCTGCGAGCTCCAAACCCAGCCAGGGGAGTCAAACCTGCCCTCGTTGCCAAGGCCTCAGCTCATAGCCTTGTGCTTGCTGCTTTAGATACAAATGATTGGTGTGGTGGTTTTCATATAATAACTTAATGGTTATAATACTTGTCTTAGAAGTGGTCGAACTTGGGTTTGGGCCCTCCTTCTCCCAAGGGATATTCAAATGCACCTGTCCCTTCCCAGGCTGTAGGCAACCTCTCAAGCCCTTCCTATTGATGTTGTGCCACAGTGCGGAGAAGGATTCACAGAGCTGGAGAGGAGAAGCAAGTGGGAGCCTGACTGTGGCCTACTGGTTGGCACCTCCCCTGAAGGGAGGCGGGGAGCAGGTATCTGACGGCATTCCCAAGGCTGCTAACTACATGCTTTGCATGAAAACATCACTGCATAAAAATCAAAACGGGCCCTGGAGGCAGAGTCCAAACCCAGCACCTCTCTCCATCAGGGAGAAGTTGCAACCACCTTGCCCTGGCGGCGGGTGCTATTTTCGGGCCACGGCAACCACACCCTCTTCCTCCAGCCACGTCTTTAAATAAAAGTGGGAAGGGCTGCTCCCTCGTACCAGAGCCACCACGCTGAAGAGCGTTAGCTGTGCTCACGACTTTCCAGTCCCAAATGGGCTTTCACAGGTGTAAGTGCTAAGAGGTTCAGCTCAGCCAAAATGGTGGGATCGCAGCATGGAGGAAGAAAAACTTGAGGTACTCAAATACCTTCTTCTGGTGAAAAAATGCATTCCTGTGGACTGCTGGGCACCTAATCAGTTATTTTCTTGGAGGAGGGAAGAAGTCACGGCTAATTTAGCTCCGAGTCTTGGAAATTGTTTCCCATTGAGATACTTGTTAGGTACCTCTGTGGCTTTGAGGACCTTGCCTTAAGCGAATTGAGAGCATGTTTCATTTTGAGATGTGACTGAAGGACGTGCAAGGTTGACTTCAGCTCTGGAGTGTCCAATTCTCTTTTAAAATTACTTCAGTTTCACAGTCATTTAGAAGCTTTTGAATTTTTTTCCTTTGCTATCTCTGGCTTCTCCTTGTGTAAAATATAGATAACAATACCTTTAGGACCCACCATGTTTTAAAAAAGACTTGCAGTCCTCTGAACTACAGCATGCTGAGCATTGAGCATTAACTCACTAATGGAACAGTTTGGCAGATGAGAGAAAAGTCGGGAAAAATTACATCTGCTGGTGGCCTGGGTGGAGGCTGGGATCTGTTTTAAAGAGACACCTTTTGCTGGCAGTAGTATGATGTGTAGATGAGGATGTTTGTTGTACTCTTTTGGCTTAAAGTGAGTAGCTTTCAGCACACAGGAATGAGGTTGTTGAAGGCTTACAGGCCAATTCAAGTCATTTATGATGGGACTGTATAGCATGGGGAATGTATTTGTGCTGTTTGAAAGGCTAGAGATGGCAAACTAAACTAAACCCACCTCATCCAGACATTTACAAGATAACCTTGCCTAAGCATGACTGACCTTCCTCCTTGATTGCTCTGAAATGTTTCCTTGCTCCTCTCCCCACATGATGCATTGTTCTGCCAACTCTTTCTCCTCCAGACACGAAGTTCTGCTCTGGGTCAGTGATCTGCTGTGAGGACTCCTGTGTTGACTTCAAGGCTCATGGAGGATCTTCTGTTCCTAGGACAGCAGGTACCGAAAGTTTTCTTCCGCACCGTAAAACCCCCAAAGCTATAAAAGTGTGGGTTTGTGCGTTGAGCCTCCCTTCTGCTCCACCTCTGAAAAGCAGGGCAAGGAAATGAGGCTGAGTGTTTTGGGGCTGCAATTGCTGAGTGTGGAGAAGTTGCTGTGTTGTCTTCTCTACTGCTAGAGGAGGTCAAGTTGATCACTGTTTCAATCCTTTGTAAGGAGTCACTTCAAAGTTTGTATCTGGTGGACAGAGGCGTCCACATTACAATACCTGCTTTCTGTGATTGCTGATTTGGGTTTTTATAGGGTTTAACTGATCAGTACTTTGTCCTTCAACCCGTTTGCTTTCTCCTGATGCACTGGCTCTGCAGTTGCTGTGTGATGTGACTGGACCATTTCAGAGATGTTAGCTAGTAGGCTGGGAGGGTTATATTTTAAAATATGTTGACTTTTAACATTTCTTCACCGTTTTGAGAGTCCAACAATTTTTTGTGTCTTGTGGTGGACACGCCTTCTTACAATCCCATATCAGACTGGCAGTCAGTCTCATTGTCTCCCCAAGCTTAAAGAAGACAAGAATAATGCTTAAAGAAAGACAAAATAATGTCTCTTTTTGGTGATTCTTATGTAAAACTACAGCACACAGAAAAACAGCTTGTGGCATCCAAGCATGTTTTTGATTTTTAGCAGTCTTGGATTTGTCCTGGGACGGTGCGGAGTCTGTAGGGACGTGTATCGCATTTCTGAATTTTTGGAGGGAAAGTACAATGCTCTCCCACTTCTTGAGGGTTATTCTGCATGTTGTGAGGTTTCCCTGGGCTCTGCTGTGAGGCCATGGGCTGATCTTCCTTCAGCTCTCCCTTCCTCTCCTCTTCCAAGACTTATGTTGGAATAGTTGCTATTAGAAATCAGCCAGATAAAATAATGTGTGCATGTGCATGTATATATATAAAGATATAAATAGTGTGCGTGTCTGTGTGTATAAATAAAATAGGCAGCGGCACAGATGTTGGCTCTCTGACAGTAATTAACACAGTCAAATGTAAGCGAAAATCTTATTTACAAGATTTACTTACTGTTTTACTGTGGATTCATACAGAATTGAGTAGTTGAGAATGAAAGAGAGAGTTGATTTTTGACCATTTCTGAGTGCACTCAATCACATCATGTTAATCTTAAAACAAAGCTGATCTTGCTTTCCCATATTGTAGCATGTCAAAAGTAGTGGGAAGCATCTAAATGATCCTAAAAGTGAGAGTGGTTCCAGAAAATTCAACTGATAACTCACACCACCTGTAATATTTTAAATGCTTAGATGGAAACTTGCATCTGATGCTTGTCTGAAGGAGTTCTCATTTGTAAGAAAAATGACACAGGGTGGCAGAGTAGAACAGAGCCCAGTAATGTTTCTAAAACATTTACAGTAATGAGATGTATAAAATAGTCTCAAAATATTCCCAGTAGTTATGGTGACCAGTGTTCAGGATTTTCTTCTGCCTTTACAGCAGAATAAACCTGAAAATGTGTATTTCTGTCAAAGCAAACACTAGTAAGGATATATCTGATCCTACTTTTGTGACCATGAGTTTTCTTACTGAGTGAAGCATCTGGTTCTGACATTCCAGGGGGTGTTGTCTGTTGCTTCAAAACCTTGTTGGACCATTCTTTCAGCTTTCATCTCTGGTTAAATGAATTCTTAACCCTGCAAGGCACTGCAGAAAAAGCACATTCTTTTTTTTTTTTTTTNAAAACCCATTTTTTTTTTTTTTTTTTTTTTTTTTTTTTTTGTCTGGGGGTCTGCCATGACCCAGCATTACGGCTTTTACCCAGCGGCTGGTGGAAGTCTGGATGTCAGTTGTCATTATCTGACAGCCTCGTATGATACCCAGAGAGGTGCTGTGTAGATCAGAGGTCAGGGATGGAGCTGCAGATGGGTCAATGAAAGAATTTGGTTATGGAGGAAGCCAGTTAAATCAAGGATGAACACGAGTTAGGGTAGCTGGGTTTTGGCTGGGTGTTGTGGTATTCCTTGCATTTCAGGAGGCAAAGAAGATCACAGAGTTTGTCTGGAATATTTCATGTAATGTCAAACAGCTCTTGTCAGACATGCTCCTTTGCTTTCACAAAGGTAGGATGATATTTTGGAAAATGTTTACTATCGTAGTTTTGCTAGACTGATTTTTACAGCCAGAAGGAATGGATAAGGGTTTGTCTTGTCCCATTTATTAGGGACGTCCCAAGCCCGTACTTCCCAGACGTGTGTTGGGTTGTCCAGCCACTCCAGCTCGTGTGTTCAGTGGTCCTGCCAGATCAGCACTTCACTGAAGTTCTCCATAATGTATTCACAAAAAGTGATAAAACACTCTGTAAGAGGCCTCAAGGAATGATTAATTTAATCTTCAATTAGTTCCCGCTGAGGCTTGATGAGAAATCATTTGAAAAGGTATGCATGAGCTTTAACATAATCTGCCTGTCCAGTTGTCACAAAGCATAGCGTGCAGAGAGGAAAGATGTTGCAAATGGAGAAAACCATGGCATTAGGATTGAATATTTTAGGCTGCTGCCTGTGATCTGTTTTTGGTCTGCTTGAGTGGCGTCAGCCACTGGGATATTGCTACGGGGCATTAAAGACGGTGCAGGGTCAGAGTTAGTGCGAGTAGTATGTTCAGGTGTGTAAGCCATCACTGTCGGGTTAGAGTTGCAGTGTGTTAACAGAGAAGAATATTTTCATTTATATGGCTAGTGAGATGCTGACGAGCAGCAGTCACACTTGTTCTGCCCTTGGTTGGGAAAGTTTGTGGATCAGGCTGTTCAGCTCTTTTTAAATCCACAGCAAAATGGGAGCTAAAGCCAGTCCAAGTAGTTTTTACAATACCCTTTTACAGTAAGGTGAGTGAGGCGGGGGGAGAAGAGGACTGACTTCCTAAGTCCTTTGGAGTTGGCTGATTGCCTCTAGTAAAGAGTTGCACAAGAGTGCCTCCCTTGGGAAATGCGCTGTTGCTTTCTGTTTGCACAGCAAATGAAAAACACTGGCCACTGTTATTAAAGAGAATGACATACTGTGTTGTGAACTGGCTTGGTTTTTTGTAAATTGTTTAGTCTTGTATCTCTACAATTAGATGGTGGTTCCTTGCTGCTTTGTTTAGAAGGTCTCTGGTCCTACAGTTGTAAAAGCTGTTTTGCGTAACCAAAAAGTCTCAACCTTCTGAGCAATTGAAGATTTGCTTAGAACGGGGGATCCAAAAGTACTTCTTCTGGTTATGCTGAAATCTGTCAAATGAATGTTTAGGAATGAAACAAAACAAGAATTCCCTAGTGCCATTCACATCTGCCACGGACTCCTTTCGGACAGCTTGTCTGTACTTGGATCTCCATGCTGGATGTCTCCTACATCTCTGTGGTTTTAGGTTCCATACATTTTTCTGTCCAATTTCCCCCTCAAATGTCTGGATTAGGTTTCTTATTTATGCTGGCTATGCCCAGCCCCCTGTGGAGTTTGGCTGGAAATAGGTAGGATCTGTGGTACTAGAAATCAGGTCTGTAGCTCTTCAGTTTTGTTACTATTCAGAATAATCTTTATTCACCTACTGGAGGCAGCTTTACTGCCAAAAAAAAGTCATTTGAGTGCTTGCTAGTCTGCTACGGGTGAACTGAGTCCAGTTAATTCATAATTTAAACTAATCTTGTTGATTGCACTTGCATGAGTGACTCAGCAGAGGAGAGGATGGTGGCAGGCACTCTGTCGCTCCTTTTGGTAGTGTTCCAAAGCTGTGTCAGGGGAAGCTCAGATTGGACATTAGGAAAACGTTCTTCACTGAGCGGTTCCCCAGGGCAGTGGTCACGGCACCAAGCCTGTCAGAGTTCAAGGAGTGCCTGGACCTCTTAGTCATATGGCTTAGTTTTAGGCAGTCCTGCGAGGAGCAGGGAGTTGGACTCAGTGATTCTTATGGGTCCCTTCTAACTTGAGATTCTATGAGTCTATGAACACCCATGTTGTGGTGCGTATTTGTAGGCAAGCAAATCATGCTGCTTTTCCCCACATAGCCCTACACTTATTCGGGGCACATCCTCTGCTTTACAACACCGAATGCCACGTTGAGTGAAAAGCACCAGGGAGGATTTTAAAATCACTGATGGTAGTGGACAGCTGGTGTTGGACGTGGAAAAGTTTGCATCCAGCAGTGGTTTCTGGGTGTGCATTAGTCCTGATGAAAGGAGGCAGACAGACTTCCTCAGGCTGGCCAGAACGCTCCTGTATGCGATGGATGGAAAAGGTTTCTTTGATCTGTAGGCTGATGGGTTTGCTGGCAGC
Organism: Aramus guarauna; assembly: GCA_013400195.1. Lineage (NCBI taxonomy): Eukaryota > Metazoa > Chordata > Aves > Gruiformes > Aramidae > Aramus > Aramus guarauna. The sequence goes on from VXBL01003620.1 coordinate 703,055, forward strand.
ATTTCACTGAGGCTAAGAGAGGAAGCAAATACACACTCCTTGGTTTAGTGATAGCCGAAACGATAGAAGTTAATGCCCAGATCGGGGGAGCACGCTCAGGCTAGAATATAAACTGAACTCTGGTGGCTGGAGAGCGGTTGGAGTGGAGCCGGGTCTGATAAACAGCAGAGTGCCACAGAGAGGGGAAAAAACAGCTGGAAAAAGCCAGGAATCAATGAGGAACATAAAAGCAATTGCAGTACAGGCTTACGGTGAAGGCAGCGAGAGGAGGTGCGGTATCCCTGGGCAGAAGGCTGGGTGGAGAGGCATGCTTGGATGTGGGAGGAGGAGATGACCCCTCCTGGCTACCTCTGGGATGTCCAAGGAGCGAGGCTGTGCATGCTGTGAACCAAGAGGTATCACAAGACCCCAAATACTGGCAAACCACCCTGTGTTAAAAGGGGCAACATTATATGCATATAACAATAAACCTTCCTATGTTGAGATGGGTTGTCCTCCTGCCTATCGTGAGATGTGAGAGTTAACGTTGAAGTTCCCAATACTGTGTCCTGGAGCTGCAACGCAGTGTCCTGGTAGCTTGCTACTGGTGTAGATCATCTGCACAAAGGCAGAAATCCTTTTGGGGGGGAAGCATTTGGAAACACAGGCCATGCAGGACTTCACAGGCCATATGGCCGCACTGTCTCCGTGGGATGACATGGAAACCCGTGCTTCTACTGGAACCCCCGTGTGCTTTCACTAGGGATAGCAGGTTTTTCACATAGCTCTCTCACGGGGTATTGTACACCCCTGAAACACTTGGAACACAGCATTGGGAATAAAATCAGGACCAACCGCAACCTGCTGTGTGATGCTTCCAGTTCGGTTCCTCGAAAGCCATAGGTGTTTCCCATGGAAGGACAGGGAGATGCTGTGGGATGGCCGACTTCACTGGCAGCCTGTCCCAGAACTGGCAGCTGCGTCTTGTACGGTCTCAACTGCCATTATCACCACTTAAGCAGATAAGCTCTTTGGCTATTGCGGCAGTGCTGGTGAATTTGGTTTTACTTATCTTTTTGGCAGCTCTCAGATCAGGCAGTCTTTTATGAGTATCATCTGAACTTTATAGGTTGCAACGTTTTTTCTCAAATTTCCATTCCTGAGGCCATCTTGCAATAATACACAAAACACCATTTACATTTTAGTATTTAAATCTTTTATGGACTGATACGAAAATCTCCTGTGCCCTAAATATTTTATCTGAAATATAGTCTTTTTAAATCTTGTAAATTTTTCTCTGCAGAGCTGGAGAGCTGAGTGCACCCTTGCGAGGGGAAAACCTTGCAGCTGGGGGTAGTCCAGGGTCTCCGAGCAGAACCCCAGAAGGAGAGTTGGAGAAGCTCCTGCTTGTCTTCTTGGCAGACATCTTTGATTTTTATTTTTTTTTAATGTTTTTTATTTCCAAAACCTATGACTGATTAAACTGCAGAACAGCAGGACCTAATCCCACCGCCATCCCACACCGAGACGAGCGGGTGCGAGGTGTTCCCTGGCCACGTTGGGGTAATCGTTGGGTTTGCCTGGAGCGCGGCTGCAGCCGGAGGGCAGGGTACGGCGAGGCAGTGGGAATCTCCCCGTGTCCTTCGCGGGCCTTGGCAGGGCGTCAGGGAGAGGCAGCGTGGGGATGCAAACAGCTGCCTGGTGGATGCAGCAGGCTGCCAAGCTAGTAGCGAGCTCCAAGCGGCAAGGCTGGGCTTCTGGCAGGGAATTGCCAGCGACTTGCACTGCAGTTTCTCTGAGGTTGCTGGAAAAGGGCCCAAACCGCTCTCTTTTCTGGAAGAACAGCAAGCTAGAACCCATTTATTCAACACAGCTCTAATGCTTGCTACCACAACGGTGCGAAAACTTGCTTAGCTGGAGTCCTGCGCCGGTGCCAAGCTCCCTGCGCTTGGCTCGCTCTGAATCCGGGGGATGGCTTCTAGCTAATGGATCAATGGAGCAATAACCTCCTTCAAGCGTTTATGTAAATCTCGCTACCTTTTACGCTGCTGTTAGCAAGGGATGACACCAGCAGCATTAATTCTTGCTGGGGCAGAAACGATGCTGCACGCAGCCGCACCACCACGGTCAAGCCAGCTGCCGTCATCTGGTTTTCCGTGACATGGCGTTTTTCTCCTGCCCCGCTGAGTTGGGGGAATGTTGCTCAGGCACAGGGCGGACTTCTGCGCAACAGGGATTATTTTTCTTCTTTTGTGATACATCTCAAATCCAAATTGGATTAAATCACGGTCTACGTCTAAAGTGAACTGTTTAGAACAGATTCTCAGAGGAATTTACTTCTGAAATAGGAATATTTGCATAGCATTTTAGGAGCAGTTTTTAATGAACTAGGCATTTTCCAGCATGTAGCTTGCTAAAAAGTGCTAAAACCCAAACATGGACAGGAGGACTTACTGACTAACCCTTGTAAGTAAGCAGGGCCAAAATAACTTCTTTCAAGGGGGATTTGGGAAACCATGCTTTGGGAACTGAACGATTTTCATTGCAATCTGATTTGTTGCTCGCTTATCAGAAAAGGAGTATGTCTGTCTACAGGGTTGTTCCATAGGCAAAGGATCTCCAAATGATTTCTTAAGAGTAAGCAAATCTCAGAAACACTTTGTTTACTATAAATTGAACTGGGAGTGTGACGGATGTAGAACTGATGTCTTTGCTCTCTATACTGTGTAGCTAAACTTTTAAGAATATTGTCTGTCTTTCCCTGTATGCCTGAAAATTTAGGAACATGTGTGACTGAAAGTCCACCTAGTCTGGCATCCTGCCTCCATATATTGCAAGTGCCAGATGTTTTAGGAGTGGGTATTTGTAACTTCTGGACATAAGAGATTTATTTTTTTTTCCCCTTCCAGTATGCTAAACTAGGGTGCGTAGCATGAGTGTTTGTGTTTCAGCTAAACTTAAAAAAATACAAAGTAATTAAAAAAAAAATAATCTTAGTACTATAATTTTTAATCTAATTACTACCAACATGCCAGTCTATACCTGGTTTCTCCAAACAGTGAATTCCTTGGGTTCCGTGCAGTCTACGAGCTCCTTCTAAAGCCCTGCACAATTCCAGTTCTCCCCCTTGTCTGTGCTAATGCTTCCTGCTCTGTCCATGAAAACTGCTGAAGCCCCGTTTCCCAGCTTGTCCGTGTTCACCTCACTGTCTCTTGCCATCCTTCTCTCTCCAACCGAATGTCTGTGCAGAGCTGGCTTCCATGGTTACTACTAAAATAGGCAAAGGAGATATTTTTGGTCGGAATCTGCCAGTTCAGCAAGATCAAAATGCTTTTGGGAAATGTTCTGATTACAGTGAAATTCAAGCAGGATGTGGTCTAGCAAAATGAAATGAAAAACCTCTCCAGCTTCCTCCAGCTCACCTGCATCTTCTCAGACCACTGATCTCCTGGGCTGCCCGGTGGGATCAGACCACTGATCTCCTGCTCTGCCATCAGGGAAACCTGCCACAGACAGCCCCGTGGCAGGGCATTTGTGTGAAAATGTTGATTTTTCTTGTTCTTTTTGTTCTAAGTGCTGACATATCAAAATCTTCTCTGCCTCGTGTCAGCCAGGATGCCTTCCCCTCAGCCAGCTTCCTCCAGAGCACCCATTTCTGTTGTCAGACTTCTCTGCAGGTATTATTTATTTTGGATGTACATAAAAGCTGTTCAGCCACGCGATGGCCCTTGCTCAGTAACACATTGCTGTCACTTGTCCCTCCTGGTCTATCCTGTTTCCCTTGTGGCATGTCTCAGTTAGCTTGTAGACCTTCTGACGAAAGGGACTGTCCTTTTTTTTTATGTACCATGAGACACATCCTATACTTCCTCAGCCTGAAGAACTTTTCTTTTTGTCTTTGAAATAGGATCTCCTGCAGTTTAGATGGCTGCTTTTTTTTTTCTTTCTTTCTTTTCCTTCCCCTTCCCTTACAAACAGTGTTATACTGTTCCTCCGTTAAACTTCCCTCAGAGGTAGTAGGACAGGATGAGCAGTTCGTGTGCAGTTTTACAGTGCTGACCTCACAGCTCTGTGTTCACAACCGTAATGGTTTCCTAAAGCTTCTGAGCCTTTACAAGCCCACGCAACTCCATCACCCAAGGATGGCAGACCGAAGGGTGTGTGGACTTTATCCGAGTTCCCAAACCAGCTCTGCTGTTTGCAAGACATTTCCCGACCTTATGGTGAGCTCCTGGTTTCCAGCGCTCTCCTGAGCACAACGGCTTTCCTGCTATGGACCTGTCGTTTCCATGGAGGTGAAACTCCTCTGGCCAAGCTTTTCAGAAGCACTGGAAGAGCACTTCTCTGGTTGCACTTATCTCTCTCTGCAAATTGCAGTGTGCAGCGATGAGAGACACTAAACACATCGTTTTTAGTAAGAGTTCAGAAAGTGGGATTTTTAGCCCAGTGGACAGCAAAAGGGGACAGCCTCCCAACATGTGCAGACGGCTTTTTTTGAACGGAAAATATTGCATCCCACTACAATGCAAAACCCACGTGCCTTTGTTTTTAAACAGACACACACATACTTTTACACTCTTTTTAACAGAGTTATCAAGGTGGCCCTGCACTGAAATAACCAGAGGATGAACACGTGCTCTGTAGCCACTATCCTATTTCAAGATTTGTTATTATCCACACGTTACGCTCCTGGTGGGCCAGACTGGAGGATTGCAAGGAGCAGTGACAAGCCTGTGCTTTGGATGACCTTGCTTTCAACAGCTTGGCTGGAACACAAAAGAGGTGCAAGCAGCTTTGGTTTTTGAGTTGCACATAATCAAGACATTACAGGAAGCCCTTCTGAAATACTCATGTGTTTTAGAGAGTTGAACCTGTGTCCTTGAGTGGTGATGCATACTTTTGATGCCCCTCCGGCTGGGACCTCCTCCTCCCAGTGCCACTGCTCAGTCACTGCCTAAAGTGGTTTTTGTTGCCAGTGGTGCTAAAACTGGGGCCAGACCAGTTGATCTCAAGACTTACCTGAACCAAAACTAATGTAGTTCCATTTCTGAAATCCAAATAGGCAGCGACCTGTGTGCCAGTACCTCTCTACAGGCAGCTGTCCATTTGGGTTTCAGGAACAGAAGTACCTTTAGGAGAAGTTGCAGAAATTTATTGTGTTCTAATAGAATTAAATTCCAATTTGCCAGGCAGGTGCTGCCTGACTTCTCCTACCACAATCCCCACCAGCAGGATCAAACATGCTCTTCTGTAACCAGAGTTTAATGGCTTTACAGTTTGTGGGTTGAGCTCCGGTAATTTACTGTCTAGAGCCGTTATCTCCCTGCAGACGCAAGGGAAAACCCCTTTCCCTAAAACTTGGCTAAAGGAAGTTTTATTTGGCACGCATTAGCCCACACTTGCAAAGCTGAAGGCTGTATATGCAGTTGGTTAGCACAGATCACTTGAAGTATAGTCAACAGATATGTTAGGATTAATGGAACTCTCTGATGGAAACATCTGTAGGCAAACTTCATTAGATCCACATCTGCAAATCTGAAACCCTTCTAGCCTGTTTGGAGTTTGTTATCTTTAGAGATCACCATGAAAAGTGGAACAGCTGTGAGAGCTATTATTCAAGCTGATATATAATGACTGCAAAAAAGGTAGGGTGTTTAGACAGATGATATAAAGAACAGATTTGCAAGAGGATCATTAAATTCATGCTCTTCTGAAAGGAAGAGCATGAGTGAGATCCTCAAGCCCAATGAGGTCAGTGTTTGTAGGGATGTTTTCTAGACTTGTCATTCCAGTGCCCATCAGAGGAGGGACTGGGCTGAGCAGGAAAGTGGAGGAGGAGAACAGCCTTCTCCTGCAGAAGGAAGTCACCTACACAGGTGTCCTCAGAAGCTCCATTATGTCTTTCAGTTGTTTCCAAGAGAGGTAACATCCTCATTGAGTCCATCCAGGAGCTGGACTCGATGATCCTTGTGGGTCCCTTCCAACTCAGGACGTTCTATGATTCTATTGATGAGAACAGTAAGAGCTTCAGTTGCTTGTCAGGTACTTGGTGCCAGGCTGGTCCTCAGCCTAGAGGAGGCTGATGCTGGAGGACTCTGCTGTCAGCAGAGACGTCAGAGCGGAGTGCGTGGGGGATGTCAGTGCCAGGTGCATCAGTGCCTTGGGTCTGGCAGAGGCGCAGCTCGGCATGCCAGCAGTTATTCTGGGTTTGGTGACCGGCCAGTCTTGAGGCAGATGACAGATCTTGTCTGGTCTCTAGCTTGAGAGGAGCGAGAAGCAGCTGAGTGCTAATGGAGTTCCTCCTCCGAATGTCTCGGTCCTGAGGAGAGCGAGCTCTCCACCATTGCCGGGCTGCTCTTCCCCCAAAGGCCCTGTCTTAGCTGTTCCTCCTGCCTCGGGGGCCAGGACGAGGGGTGAGTGACTCCCAGGGACTGTGCAGATCTGCAGAACGTCAGCAGAGAGAGGCGCAGGCTGGAGGGCTGGTTTTTCCTCCCCTGGCTCTGGTGAGGCCTGCAGGGATTATTTGGGGGTACAAAAGCTTTCCTTGCTTTCAGCTCTGGGTAGGAAAACAGTCACGTTATCAACCACTTGGCGTGTGTGCTTCAGCGAGGCAGAGGAGGCATGCGGGGTCTCCATAAGTAATATCAACGACTTTCTCAGAGGAGGCGATAAAACCTGAGGCCCGAAAACTTAGATTCCCTTCTGGTGCTGAGGGGAGGAGAATAAGGGAGGTATTATTAGAAAGCATTTCTTTTATTTAACAGATGTTAAATAGCGCTATACCCCTATATCAATCTGTCAATTAGACTAATAGGAAACAGCGTATAGAAAAGTTAAGTTATATGGGGAAACAACTGCCCCCCTTCTGCAGGGCCCGGGTTTGGGGCCGGGGGCCGGGCACGGCCCCAGCAGCCGGCACGGAGCGCGAGGAGCAGCCGCCTGTACGCCAGGCACGTGTGGATGAAAAGGGGAAGGAAGAGTTGTGGACCACCATGGAAAGAACTTGTTGCAGCTGGCCAGGTTCTCTCCCACCCTGTCCTGGTTGTCGCGCTTGAAACCAGATTAATAAAACCTTTAAAGCAGAGACCACCTTTGGGTTTTTTACAATGTGTATATACATCGTGCTATAGGTGTCAGTGGTGTTAATCGGTATTTTCAGAACCTAGGTGGATTAAAGTCTGGAGGGGAAAAACAAGCCTCTAACGGATGATTAAAGGTTGAAAAGCGAGCTTGGCTTTGCAGTAGCGTGTGTTGGTCCTCAGTCAGACCCAGCACCGTAACAGGAGAGACGGTTGGTGTTTTTCTCTCGGGCACTGCGTTGCTGCCTTAAACTTGTCCTGGTGATCCCCAGCCCCTGCAGCCAGCCGAGTTTGGTACAGTTTTACTAACGTAGCTGCGTGGAGCCCAAGGTTAAGTGATGGGAATTTTGAAACAAAACAAAGCAATAAATTAATAAAATGAACGTGTCACCAGCTGATCCTCTTCTGACCACCATCTGTCCCCTGATCATGTGATGTCTCCCAGCTGGCCACCCAAGAGACAAACCATGCAAGATCATCATCACAACATATGCTGCTATTTACACATTTTTAAAGGTAATAGTTGCTAGGCTGTCATATTAGTAGTTAAAAGTAGTTCTTTGGAAACTAAGGGATTTTTTTTTCTTTCCCTTTTTTTTTTTTTTTTTTTTTTTGAGGAAGCCAGTGACTCAGCAGGTATATTTCTGACAGAGGCATGTTCAGGGTTGGATCAGTGGAAGTTCCTATGTACAGTATATGTGATTCTCCCCCCTCCCCCTTGTTCTATGGTATGCTGTTGTGCCTTTTGTAATAAACAATAGAATAAATAAAATAGAAAGAAGGCAACGATGCTACAGTTTTTACTAGTGTACCTTTTAGGAATGTTATGTGCTCTCTTTGCCATCTCCAGGATGCAAACCAAGCTGTGCATTTTTAAACTATTGTTAAGATCAAGGATGTGGTTATGAGAAGACTTACAATTTATAGGATACTTAAGCATTAAGGATTGAGGCACAGAACATTTCCTGGGGATTAACGACTGACTGGGTGAGCCTCAGGCCATTAACCCCTGCCTGTCATTAATCTTCAGGAAATGCCCTGCAGTGAGGTCGTTATTGCTGTTATATGCTGAAACAAAATAATAATAAGAAAGGTCCAGTGGTTTATTTATTTGTATTTTACAGAACAGGGTTATAGTGGGAGTGTAGGAAATTAACATCTTTCTCCTTAGCTGGTCATACTGCTTGAATTAATGCAGTTCCTGCACCTCACCGTTTTGTGGAAGATTATTGTCAGATCGCACGAGTGTAAGCAGGGGCAGAATTTGGCCCACTGCTTGTCTTGCACAATATTTAATACGACGAATAAGCGCTGCTTCTCTGGTATAACTGCTGGCAGAATTTAGCCCTATATAAAAACCAGCTCAAAATGCTTGTTTTACAGCAAAGCAATTTATTCACAGTTCTAAGCATCTCGCAGCCTTTTTTTAACTCATTGAATAATCCTTTTAGGTTCCCCATAAAGCAGGTGAAATGCTTCTGCTGCAGTCCTAAGGCAGAACACAGGCTGCAGAAATAGCATCTAAATTACTAGGAATACAAAATACACATACAGTAATACATACCTACAAAGGCAAATTCATACTGACAGGACTGCAGTGTGTGCTTATCAGCAGCAAAACATCTCAGGGAAAAAAAAAAGTGGCTTTATATTGAAATTGTATATGCATTTCTCTCTATATTTAAACACTTAAATACTATTTTGTGCATGTTCTTAAATCCAGATGCAGGCTCCTTTTTAATGAGGCTGCCTGCTTAAACATTTATTAGCTTAGAGATGTATAGTTTTCATAAAGCTGGCTGAAGCTTTTTGCAGAATATCTTTGCAAAAAAAGGGTCTTTTTTTTTTTTTTTTTTTTTTTTT
>VXBL01003620.1:713654-744782 GCA_013400195.1 Aramus guarauna
GTTATCTCTGTGAGGCACAAACTGCCTCATACTGGAAATTCTGAGTGGTGATTTTAGCTATGTGCTTGTAAGGCAAGAAAATCAAATATGTGACTCTTTTATTTAATCTCTCCTCAAAGCTCGTATTAATAATAAAAAAGGTTATTACAGCAGGCAACCATGTTAAAACTGCTCGCTTTTCTGTAGGGCACTCTTACTGTATTTAATGCAGAGACTACTCATCAAATAGAAAACTAGGGAAATCCTGTAAACCCCTTAACTTTGAATGTCCTTCTTCTACGTTTGTATCATCCACAAGCATGATGTTTATCATCATTTCCCATAATATTAAACTTGATGTTTTGTAGCAAATGCTAATGTCTCTAAAATGTTTTACTAACCCTGCTGTAATCCTTACAATTCTCTTTGCCCAGACTGTGGATGAGAAAGCTGGAAGTATGATAAATTTTTGCCCAGCATCACCCAGCAATTCACACTGGGATGCAGATTTAGAAGTCGGGAGTTGTTGGCTACCAGGCCTTTGCTTAGTCTGCTAAATCTGCAGTCCTCCCTGCTGAGAAATACATCTCGTGGCACCGAGATTTTACAGGTGTCTAGCAACGCTGCACGATATTTAAGTGCCGTAATTGCCAAGTGGAGTAGGTTATTTCTGTCAGCCTTTGTTCTAAATTTTCAGTGTTGTCATCATTCAAACCCATCTCAGCTTTTCTAATTGATGTTTTTACTTTAAAGTTGCATTTGGGGAAGGGAAGAAATAAAATCAGTCACGTACATACACTGTGTGTGCGTGTGGAACACAGCACTTTTAAAAAAATTCTTATTATGTTTCTGTGAACTTCTAAGATTGCTTCTCTTGCATGTTGTCATGCTGCTTTTCTATTTTGCAGTGCATTGCAGCTCCCTGCTTATTGATTAAGATGCTAATTTAGGAGAGTTAGAAAACTGCCTTGCACTGTCACGGTGCTGTTTCATTTTGTAGTCCTGAATATGAAATGCATCTTGCTTATTGTTTGTTCTTATCCAAAGCACGCCTGTGTGCTTTGCTTTCAAGGCGAGGTGGTAGAGAGAACAGGGACAAACAAAAGCTATGACTTACAATTTCTAGTTTTCTGGGTACTTTTTGTTGCTGTGTGAGGATAGGAAACGTTGTGAAGAAACTGTAAATGATGTGAGTTGCCACCGGCTGCTGCTTTGCTGTGAGGCAGCTGAGTTTTAATCCATGTTTTGGTGCCTGCAGGATACTTGAGGAAGATGCTTTACCTCACTGTGTTTCTGGGCATCATCGCTGCACAGTGGCATAAACTGAAAAAGATGATCCTGAGAGTGGGGAAAAAAGCTCTATTTTGAGATAACACATTGCAATGATTACATAGGGTTAGTGAGCGCGTGACATGGGAGAACACAGCATCAGCAGCAGGAACCAGGGGGTGTTCTGCACCCCAGCGTTATTTCCCCCACCACTTCAGGACTACTTTTTTAGGCAACTGTTTACAGTGTTGCAAAGATGCTATGGTCCGTAGCCTTACTTTGATAGTCAGAAATTAACTAGATTAGAATATTTAATCAGATAATAGTATTATTTAGCGATGTGCCACAATTTCATAACAGAAAATAAAATTTCTGTCCTACAAATTGCTATACTTATGTATATGCATGTATACATATATATTTTTTTTTCTATGAAAGAAAAAAGCAGTACTTGAATATTTCTGCTGGTCCTTTTCACCAAGTTCAGTGTTGAAAGTGGCATGTCTTATCTTGGGACATCTCTTGAAACAAATCTTAATGATCTGAAACACTGAAGGATCTAAAATAGAAAGCAGCGAACACATTTATAATGGTGTTTTCCAGGCTGCGAATCCCATAGCATTTAAGATGCAGACCTGTAAATACTGTTTCACTTATTTTGCTCAGTGAAAGCCATTACTCATTGTGCAGAAGGAGTCAAAGTCAGACAAACGTATACCCAGGTAGGGCAGGAGTGTCTCTTAGCCAGTAATTATTGCAGTTGCTGCAGCTAATGCGACTACACGCACGCTTACGGGGGCACCGAGCTCGGTATGGGCTCACAGCCCAAGTATTCACCCTGGTTCTAGGTACGTTTGGGTCCTACGTGGAATTTTCTGCTGCCAGATAAAGTTAGTTCAGGTGTAGTTCAGTGCATGTAAGCATCCGTCACAAAAAGCAATTTTAGGGTGATCGTATCCCGTTCCTCCACATCTGAGGTAAAAACATTATTCAAATGTTAAAATGCCATTATGGAAATCTATTTTATGTCATTATTTCCTCCTTGAATTCTTGTGTTTATTTCTGACTGCCCTATATTTCAACAAGGTGACAAGAGAATGAGATGATGTTTAGAAAACACAATTAGGCTGAGATGTGGAAAGCTTTCTTTATTAAGAGAAATGGAAAAGTTTGTGACTTGCTTGGAAAGAAGGCAAAGAAAAATAAAGGAGTTCTAGAGGTGCATAAAAATATACAGTACTATTTTTCAGAATATAAAGCAGATATTTCTTTTGCCATAATATAAGAAGTTATTTATTGGAATTGCAAGGCAAGAAACGTAAAACTATTTAAAGTCATATAAATTTGTATTATACTGTATAATAAGCATGTGGAACTCGTTACCACTGAAAATCATTGACACCAAGAGAGCGTGGTAGGTTCTTTTATTATTATTATTTTTCCTAAAGAGTAGATTTATTAAACAAAAATGCAGACATTCTTTGTCTCAAATTAGAGTTATAAAAGACAATGGGCTTCAGGGTATTACTAGCTGTCAATGGAAAAGTAAGCAAGGGTTTTTAGGGGTGAATGTTCCCCCCAAACCTGTCCATCAAAATGACTCTTGAAGTATTTAGCACTGACCTTTGTCAGAAGGGAGGCAGCGGGACGATGGGCTGATCTGGGAGTGGTTCCTGTATTCCTCGGCATTACCGTAGTCCAAGTGCATTTGGAGGAAACTATTCAGGGAAAAAAATACCATGACCTGAAATAATTCTTACTGGAGTCTCAGTATATTAAAGGACAGTTTCATCCACTGTGGAAATTGGCTGAGTGGAAAATTTTGCACAGCACCATAGGTGGAGGGAAAAATTTTTTTGCAGGGGCATTTGAGTAAAATTCTGCTTTTAGGAATTGCAGTAGAATCTGTAATATCTGCTGTGGATAGATCAGCCACCAGGTTTTTAGTATTTGGTTTTAAAGACACCTGTGCGGTGAGCTGCGTGAACCTCCCTATTTCTCCATCTTGGAAGGAGGAAGGGCTGAGTCAAACCTGCTGGAATTCGAAGTTAAGCTTTCTGATGTGCTGGTCATCAAAAGTTTTGCTGAGGTTAGCATGCCAGCTCTTGCCGTTTAGCATCACTTGGAATATGTGCTGAATTCTTTCTATTATGTAGGTTATTTGGGGCATTCAGCACATGTAAACCTGTAATTAGTCCTTCTAAAAGAAAGCACTGTCCTGTCATGGCTCATATGTTGATCTTAATGTGTAGCAGCGCGCTGTATCTGTTGTTATGATATTTCCACTGACATAATACACACAGGCTTATAAAAAAGAAGCAGGGTTTGTATAGCTTGCACAGTGGTCCACAGTTTTGACTGATTCCCTCTGATGTTTAAAAATAAGAATTGTGTGAATGCAAATTTATTATTTTCAAAACCATCACCCTCCCCAAAGCCTAGGAAACAGGATGCAGCTGTTTCTTTTTGATTTGAATCACAGTCAATTAATGTTAATGATTGGTAAATTTGAATCAGTCTCATGATTCGAATAAAAGATTAGTCTAATTTTTTATTTTCATGTGTACATGATCGCAATTAAACATTGTTGCTAGTGTAATACGTCGCTATACTCTATGGCATTGAGCAACTGGAATATTTGACCTCTGCTACAGCAAATGATAAAATAAAAGTGTGGCCAAATTACTGCAGAAAGTTGAATGTGAATATTTTAATAACTTTCTCTTTAATTTCAATAATTTATGGCAGATGCACAACTTAGTTCTGTACTTTCATACCTCTTTCATTTCCTCACCATTGATTGGTTCATGAACAGTTGCTATTATTTATTTCAAAAGCTTTTCTCAGAAGCCCCAGGAGATGGATCTTGTATCCATTCCTTAAGGCGAGCAGTAATATCAAATACTGTAATAATAATAAAAAGCAATAGTATTTTGAGCAAAGAGGGAAAAAAAAAAAGAGGCAAGTTCCAGATTGCTTACTTTTTTACTGCCTAAATATTGATGATTTTACAAAAACTATCTAGAACATAATATTGTAATAATTTTATTTTAGAAGGTGGATTAATAGGCACAGAGAATAAAGTCTGAAGAAAGGTTAACGGCAGCACAAATTACTCAACTGGTGTCTCAGTCCATTCAGCGGAGCATTTTGGCAGTAGGATCTTAAAGCCCATTAATTTATTCGCTTCTCTGCAATAAGATAAGCAACCACCTTTCAGATTAACTGGGTTGACAGTGTTTTTCATACTTCAGATATTTGTCTACTGGAAACTCGACTTTGATCCCTGAATTTTTGGAGTTCTCAGTTGCCTCTGCTCTCAGCTGGATTTTAATAGAGACTCATGAAATAGCAACAGGTCCACATAAACTCAGCATAAATTTATTTTCCAAGCTCTGCTGACTTTCTCACTTACCCCTGTTTCTTACCTAATTTTTCTGCCTGGCTTGCTCACTCAGGCAGTGATTTGGCCAATTTGAAAGTGTTGAATGTTTGGCTCATCTTAGTCTCTCATTACTGGACTTTTACATGCCAGCCTTACTGTTGTCCTGATTCTTTTTAACTTCATTTTTCCTTCAAACAAACAAACAAACCAAACCCACAGAGAAACAAAACAAACAAACAAAAACCAACTTGACATTTTGGATGTAACTAAGACCTGATGTGATGAGTTGTGGTAATGACTGACTTAGAGCAGTAAATTCATCTTTCCTTTATATTTCAGTTCTGCCAGGGTGAGGTTTACTTCAATGTAGGCAGAAACTCTTAGCTCTCTCACTAGGTTTTCTGGACTTCTGACAGCTGTCGGAAAAAATACTTGAAGTGAATCCTGAAACTTGATATTAAATATCCCAAGCACAACTACAGGCTGGGCGAGGAATGGATTGAGAGCAGCCCTGAGGAGAAGGACTTGGGGGTGTTGGTGGATGAGGAGCTCAACATGAGCCATCAATGTGTGCTTGCAGCCCAGAAGGTCAACTCTGTCCTGGGCTGCATCAAAACCAGTGTGAGCAGCAGGTTGAGGGAGGTGATTCTGCCCCTCTACTCTGCTCTTGTGAGACGCCATGTGGAGTACTGCGTCCAGCTCTAGGGTCCCCAGTACAAGAAGGAAGTGTTCAAGGCCTGGTTGGATGGGGCTTTGGGCAACCTGGTCTAGTGGACGGTGTCCCTGCCCGTGGCAGGGAGGTTGGAACTGGATGATCTTTGAGGTCCCTTCCAACCCAAATCGTTCTAGGATTCGATGATAATGTTGCTAAGTCCGCTATTTGATTTGTTTTTACCAGAAAGCTTAACCATCACCACTATTCCAGTGAATGCTCTCCCTGTTTGCCTCCACCTGCAGTATTCTTACTTCCTTCCAAAGGACTGACACTCCCTTCCTCCTTATCTTCTCATCTCTACATCTATTTAATCCTTTTTTCTTTTTGTATGAGCCAAACACCATACAGGTAGATGCTTGCTGTTGGTGCTGCTTTTAAGCTAACAAAGTTCTCTTTGCTTACCTTCTGGTAGTGATCCCTTTTCTTAGCCCAGAGCTATGGTAAGCAGTCAGAAGTGGAAGAATTAGTATCCGTTCAATGCATTCAAGCCAGAGAAATACCTGTGTTTATATAGCTGCAACCCTACAGCTGTGCGGGCAGGTAATAAACTACAACTCTTCCTTCAAAATCATGATAAGTCTTGTCAAAAATGGGGTCCAGGTACAGCTGACCTCAGAAATAAAACCCAAGGTACTGACCTACTCAGGCAAAATACCCACTCATGAACACTTCTGCTAATTAGTAAAAGAATAAACATAGAAGATCTAAGCCTGCTGGTGAGTGGGGTGGATGGTTTAGTGATAGCAGATGCAAGTAAGGCTGAGGATACTTGGTACCTTCTTTATCTCCGTCTTCATTGCCCAGGTCTCAGTCTGGTGTGCCTGGAGCACGGTTAGAGGAAATACCAGTAGTGGAAAAGGATTGAGTCAGTAATCATCTCTGAAAGTCTGTGAATATTGAGGGAGGTCCCCGGTGACTGAAGAAGGGCCACTGTTGAACACATCTTCAGAAAGGGCAAGAAGAGGAATTAAAAGTTGATCAGCTTCCCTTCAACTCCTGGGAAGACCACAGAGCAAGCCATCTTGGAAGCAATTTCTAGTCACGTGAAGGAGAAGATGGTGACTGGAAGTAGTCAGAATCATATCTGAGCAACCTGCTTGCTTTCTGTGATTAAATGACTACATCTGTGGATGAGGGTAGAGCAATGTATGTGGTCTAGCTTTTGACACAGCTCCAAGAACATCCTTGTAGCCAAGTTGAGATGTCATCCTCCAAATGGATGGGTTACCAGCTGGGTGAAAAACTGGCTGGATCACTGGCTTCAAAGAGTGGTAGTTAATGGCTTGTACTCTACCTAGAGGCTCATTCCAAGTGGAGGATGGAGGAGGTTGTACTGGGACATGCCCTGTTTAATACCAACAACCCGAAGGAGGAGATGGTGGAGTGCATACTCACTATTTTGCAAATGTTGCCAAACTGGGAGACTGCAGTCTGTGCACACGGGGGCAGGGCTGCCATTCAGAGGGACTTGGGCAAGCTGGAGGGATGGGCTGACAGGGACCTCATGAAATTCAACAAGGACAAATGCAAAGTCCTACCCCTGGGGTGGTCGAATCCCCTGCACTGATACAGGCTGGGGATGGACTGGCTGGGCAGCAGCTCTGCTCATGAGGACTTGGGGGTCCTGGCTACCGCTAGGCTAAACTCAAGTTTGCCCCAGAGCAGAGTCAGCAGAATACCAGCTCTGAGCTTTTCCCATCCTTTTTGGGACAGTGTTTTGCTGTCCCCAAGGCTCAAACCATGTCCTGTGAAGTCATAACGCAGCTGCTGGACCTTGCACTGGCATGGCTGAGATGTGCCCATGCACGGCTTTTTGCTGTCTCGCCCGTGGGGATGACCGACCATGGTGGATGCATTGCAGTGAGCCGCCGAGGGTGACGATGCTTTAAACCCCATTGCTTGAATATACTGGAGCTTTCAACATGGGCAAACAAATGTGGAATGTGGACTTGGCTAGTAGCTTATAGTGGTTTAATTGATATGTTTTTCATGCAAATAGCCTAAACAATTGAACTAAAAATAATCAATATCAAGTGATGGTTGCTGTCAGCCCTGTATTTAGCTATTCTGTATCTGTGCTTGATGGATATGCATGTATTTGTAGGTTGTGCTAGATATTCTCTGACTATGAAATCGCAGCAGCAGGTTGTGAAACATGTATGAAAGTAAAATTTTAAATGCATAGAGGGCATAAAAATATGGATGGCTGTGGAGGCTTTGCTATGCAGGGCTATGATGTGCATTTCTAAGTAGCTGGAAAAGCTCATCAGACCTTGTAAGGATGAGAGAAAAAAAGAAGAATCCTTAAATGGCTTTAAAATCTAAGCAAATCTTTCTGCTTTCTTTCCTCACTGGTGGATTTCCCCTTACCCTAGGCTGAGAGTTGTTTAAAAGGAAGAATTTCAAGTTCCCACTTTTAAGTTTGGCACTGTTTTTATGATGTTTACATGTTATTTAATTCTATCCTTTGCAGGACCGGTGTGGGCAGGATGGATTCTGAGGAGGAAAAACCTGAAAGGCTTCGAGAAAAGGGGGTGGGCCAGGTCTCCAGAAATAGTTTTCATCCTTTTTTCTGCTAGCTGGAAGAATTAGATTTGGTTCAGCTTTTTGTTCATTTGAATGAAATCTGGTTTATGAAAATGGAGCGTTTGGCATTGGTCTTGCCTTTCCTGTTGTGTTCCCTTGCTGCATTTTTGATTTAAAGTAACAACTGGAAAAGGCAAATAAAAAGAAGTTTTGGAGTCTAACTGGGCACTAGCATTTCTTTTGAGATGTGTATTCATCTATACACCTCAGTTTTATATTTCTCAGTAAAAGTAAATAAAATAACAACAGGTACCAAGTGAGATAGCAGTGAACTTGGTGTTAGGAGTGAATAATAGGTCTCATAATAAGATGCATGTGAAAGACAAGGTCATGGTTGATAGTCCTTTCACTGTAATGTTTTTCTGCATGCTATTTATAATGCCTTATTAACTCTCTTTGTTGGGGTTTTGTTTGTTTGTTTGTTTGTTTTTTATATTAATGAAATGCTATACTTCTTCCTGCACTGATCTTTATTCTGTAACAGATGAACAAACATCTACATCTCATGATTGTTACTAGGATGTTTACCTGGGCAATTCAGAGCTTTTAGGCAACATTAGGAAAAGGATATGAATTATATTTATAGCCATTTGTATTTATCGTGGAAAATAAATATTCATTCTTCAAAGCATGGGAGGATGGGGCTGCCCGTGGTTTGGTAAAGGCTGTGGTGTGTTGCCTACTCTAGTTGTCAGGGACCACTGTCAGACTGGTTAGTCTGGCACCTGTAAGGGGGAGAAAAATTATTCTACAACTACCATAGTACTGTTTCTATTGAAAGTTGTAATGTTCTTCATTTGTATTGAATTTCCTTTGGGGTTTACATGCAACTGTTAATCACAGGTCAAAACTAGGAAAAGAAACTGAAAGGCTTCGTTGGAGATTAAAAGAAAAAAGTGTCTAATTTTATTCTCATTAAAAGCATTCTGTTCGACTCCTAAATGTGACCAGAACAAGTGTTTTGAGGTAGAAGATCTGTATGAAAAGTACTTTTATAGGAAAACAAGCTTTAATGTTGTATGCCTTTTCTTACAGGAAATTAAAATGCATGACTGACAGTGAAACTGTTGCACCTGACTGGCCTTACTACAAAACCATTGATAGGATCTTATCCAAAGTGACAGACCACAGTGATGTGAAAATGCATGAAAATCAGCAACCAGGTCCTTCTACATCACAGACGGAGGCCTCGCAGTCTCCATCAGCTAAGTCTACACCGCTCTATTTGCCATATAACCAGTTTACATATGAAGGAAGGGAAGAGTGCTTTGAAGATGAACATTCAGAGAGCTCGTCAAGCTTACTTTCTTACAAGCTGAGGTAGCATCTCTTCCCCCCTCCCCCCCCTTTCTTGTATTTCACAGAGTTAACTGGATCTGCTATGTAAAGGGGACACCCTAGCACATTTTTCTCTAACAACTGTTGTATCTTTTATGTAAACCACAAATGAGATCTGTTCCCCAGTCTCAGCCACTTTGCTGAATTAGGGCATTGTCTTTATTCCTTTAAGAGAGACTGGAAGGGAGTAGGAGGACTGGGCAAAAAGTTGTGTAATATTGCCAAAACTCAGCATGCATGTCACTGCTCACATGAGGTAGAGTGTTTACAACAGGAGTATAGGCATGTTCGAGAAAGTCCTGCAGTGCAATCAGAGATATAACATACTGCTTAGATGATTTTTGGCTTGCTAGAGTTTTGCTTTTGGTACGAGTATAAAATTTCTCTGGCTTCAGCTATATTAAAATGGTGAAAAGATGCAAACTAAATATTTCTGTGGACACTGAAATGCTACTCATGCAGTTTGAAAGTCCATTGCAACATTTTAAATACAATTGAGAATGTCACTTTTTCAAAGTAAATGCTAGTTTGAGAATGCAAACATGTGTTTCCGTTTCTGATAAGATTGGAGTTCTCTGGAAGGCAGCGCTTTAACAAAAGGCAGGGTTGTACACTTGATACAAGTTTTAGATTTTACTGGTCTCATTTTTCATCCAGAGTGGTGTGAAATAAGAGTTGATTACAGTTTTCTGGCAGGAAAAAAAGTTGATTCTAGAGATCCTTATCATGAGTCTGTGAGGCTCTAACTATAACAGTAAAATTATCTGCCAGTCATGCAACTGAGAAGGTGTTGAGCTGGGAGAAGAACCAACCTAACAAGTCTGGATTATTGTTTCCAGGCCTGCTCTTGGATTAATAAAACTAGGGTAAATTAATTCAATTATTCAAGAAAATAGCCCTTGAATAGCTGATTATTTCTAAAAACTTTTTTTTTGCAACTGAATATATATTAGAGTGTATCATTCTTCAACTGTAGCAACCTTTTTGTTGAGAAGCAACAATTTTTTTCATCCTAGTTCATTGTAAGTAGTTGATATCCCTGATACACAATCTTTCTTGATTTTAGGATTTGAAAACTCCAAGATCACATTTCTTATGCAATAACTTTTTTCCCAGTTCACAATTTGATTTCCAATAATATTATTTAATATTTAATTAGAAGGTCACTTTTCCACAAATATGAGGTATAGTTTATTCACTAGACTCTTTGATAACATCAGACTTTTAGAAATACCAGGTGTAAAGTTTCTTCATCTTAGGGACAACTGCAGGACAACAAAGATTTTGTACAGTAGATGACTGGTAGGGGAGGACAGAGGTCACCACACCAGGTTTCATTATTTTAGAGTGTAGACAAGCCATCACAGAAGTCAAGCTAATCAACCATAAACGTGTATCTATTGTGCTTACCGTTTGCACACGGGCTCCCACTCTCATGTAGCTGCTTTCATTTACAGCTGGACTTAAGCCACTCTAATGGAATTATTTCCATAGTGATAAGGTCTGGAAAATTTAGGCTATAATGCATTTTAGCCAGCTTCAGGTTCAGTAATTACCTTTGTCTAAGGTAATTACCTAATCTCTTTTAGTAAAAAGTATTTTAACTTTACTTGGCCAATTTAGAAACTGCAGATCCTTTAAAGCTAGCCTTTAATGGCACAGGCTGGCTTTCAGCTGGCTGCAAGTCTGTATGGCAGGTAACGACGCTTTGTCCTTGCAGTGGGTCAGGCTGCAGTGCTGCTGTTGCCCGCTAAGGATGGCTGTGCAACAGGGTTTGGAGCTGGAGGGGAGGGCAGCTCAGCTGTCAGTGTGGTAGGACCTCCGTAATACGTTGCTCCCTAACTTGCTAATGTAGCCGTTCTCTGACACTATGCGCTATAGAAGAATGTTGTGCAATATGGTATTGTACGTGTCACTTCACAGCAAGCTATGTACATATTCACAAGCTAAAATACAGTTCTGCTGTGTTTCCAAAAACAAAAAAGTTGAGCGGTAGATACCACTTGAGAGATTAGTATGAAGTTTCAAGTGCGCATCGCAATTGGATTAAAAATTAGAAGGCACTTGTGCATATGGGGCATGTATCTGGAAGGAGGAAGAGTGCTATTACAATAGACATAGGGGGTTTTGAAAAGCTTGTACAGCTTTGACCTGTTGAGTATAGCCTGGTGAATGAGAGACGAGTAGGAAACCCTTTTTTGGCCAGAAGAAAATACAGCGCTTGCTAATGATATCAGATGGGTTAAAATCACTTACAGCTGCCATGATGAGACAAGGAAGATAGATCTATTAGAGTTACTAATGGAAAATTATGAACTGAGAAGCAATTTTCAGCTTAAGCAATTAGTATGTCATCCTGTATTTGAAAAACACTTTGAAATAGCCAACAAGAGAGGAAAGAATTAGCATACAAAATTTGGGTCCATCTTGGCTTTTTTTGTAAATGCCCTTGCCTCTAAATGGTACACAGCTGATCTAACAGATTCAAAAAAAGAACTGAAGACAATACTAGGATTTGAAATTAAAAGAACATTTCAGGTCCTCAATTTCTCTTTCAATTTTTGTACTTTATGGCTGTGCAAACCAATTATTTTGAAACATATTTTGAAAAGTATACACACGGATCCATACATAAAATATAGATGCATTTTACAGCTGTATATTTTACAACTGTATATTGCTTATTTTTCTGTAAAGCAGATTATACACAGATCAGTCAAGGTGCAAAGTAATGGGATTTTTTTCTTCAGTATCTTTTTTAAGTCAACTTTTACACTTCTGAAAACTTTACTGTTATTCCCTTAAACTCTCAAATACAGCTTTCGAGTGTCAGCTGTGTATTTTCCACAGTATCCTTGAACATAGCAGGAAGCTACTTAGCTTCATAAATTAAACTTAAAAAAATTATTGAATTTAATGCTTAGCTTTCATGATAGAGAAAAATGTCAAGATTTATACTTCAATCAATACATACATACTCTCAAGCTAAAATTTCTTTGCATTTTATTTGAAATTCTTTTGGTTTGGGACCTTCTTACAAAAAATCCAATTTTGCTAGTTAGTGATATACAATTAACGTGGGATGAAATTAATTTTTCTTTTGTTGCAATTTGCAGATGAGAAAAACATTTGGAATCCCTATTTCCCTTTAATAGGGCACCTGCTATTTGTTTGGTATTGTTCTAGGGCTTCAACAAAGCTTGTGTTATACTGCAATGTCCATCAAACATCTGACAATAATAGAATTATTCTATTATGGTCAGATAATATAATGCAATGTGGTGGAGTCTTGTACTGCAGCTTAAACTTTTAAATCAAAATTCCTGATACCACTATAAATAACTTTTTATCTAATTGAAAACTGCTTTTTTCACCCTATGGATTAATTTATAATCTTTATTTTCACTGTTATATTAATGACAGAAAATAATTATACAGATGGTGAATGTGGTTCAGACTTCATCTGTTGTGCCATTTCTACCATACCGAAAATGGGGGTGGAAGAGTTACTTTCGTAGATTAATAGACCGTAATAAACCCACCATGTCATCTTGTCTGACTTCCTGTTAAACACCATCCATGTGTTTGAATTCAATTCTTCTGGTGTGGAGCCCAGGAATGTTATGGAGGGGGTTCTGTGACATTCTCCCTTCAGCAGAGGACTACTGCACTCAGGAGCCCCGTGTCTCTGTTGTCCTCCACTTCTTTGTTCCTATGGTTCATTTGTCTCTTGGAATTTTTTTACCAGATATCCAGTCTGGATCTGATATAATCAGAAGATGGAGAATTCATCTGTTCCAGTGATTAATCCCTTGCTTAAATGAGTGCCTTGTTTCTAATGGGAATGTAGTGAATTAAATTTTCAGATGTTACTTCTATTTATCTTTCTTTTCACTATAATGGGGACCCTTTCAGTATTTTTCACTTTTTGCCTCAAGGTAGTTGTGTACCATGATCATACCATCTTTGGTCTTCTTTAATTTTTAGGTGTAGATTAAATAATTTGGTACCAAAGGTTTACACACAGAGATAGAGCAAGACTTGGTAATGTGAATTAACCAAGATATGAATTGTTTAATAGAAGTGCATTAAAACTTGGTGAGGATGCTAATTCAGGAAATAACAGTTTTGGCAAAGCCTTTAATCTTTCTAAAATTATGCCATGGCTATTTAAAATCTGAATGGGCAATATCTACAAAGCAGTTTGAGCTTTAGGCTATGCGCATTATGTAGTGCATCTTAACTCCTTGTGCAGATTTGTTATCATAGCAAGGTGCTTTGCCCAGGCTCCAAGCCATTTTTGTGGTTCTCTTCTACACTTTACTTCAAGGATGAGCCTCATTAATTCCTGAATGCATTTAGCTGCATTCGAATGAGCCTAGTTTACCAGAAGATCCAGGTTGCTTGATTTTCAGTCCTCAAACTCTGAAGATCTTTGTGCCATTTCTAATATTAATATTATTTATTTCCAGATAATTGTTCATTATTTTCCATAAAGATGTCTCAGATTTGTACATAGCTAAAAAAGCACAACCAAGCCAGAAACAGCTGTTAGTGGTCAAAAGCCATAAATTCCAGAAACTGATAGTATCAGAGACCCATTTGCCATGAGGTAGTCAGAAAGGAAGATTTATTTTTTATGGAGGTAACACATTTTGATAGACAGATTACTCTTTGTATTCAATTCCTGCTTCATTAATTATTCACACACGTCCCTGAAATGGGCCTTATTGGGTGAGTGTAGGCAATCAATCAAGGAACTTTTAATTGAACAGTGAATTAAACTGATATTAGACAAGTGGACAGCAAATGCATCTGAGACTTGCCTAATATCTTGCCTAATTATATCTGGTGGTTTTGCTTTGTTCCTCCTGGTCCCCCATACATACTGTTACTTCTGCTCAGCCTCCTAGATGAGAGGGAACATTTTCTTTCCCTTGATTTGCTTCATTTGAACCCTGCCTGGCTGTTTTAGAGCACAGTGTGGAAACAGCTTTGCAGGGTTCTGCTTGGAACATGGTCCCCATGGTAGAGCTGTTCCACACTTCATTTGTGTGTTCAGGGGAATACCAGTGCCAATTCTCTTGGAGGATCCCTGTCATAGACACTGGAGGCCCAAGAATATCAGCAAATTGTATTTGAGATCCTGGATTTCCTAGACCCCTCTTTCCTCCAGATTTCAAAATCTACCTTCAGAGACTAGGCTTGGCAAAGAACGGAGGTGCTTCTTTGGCAGAGGCTGTGGATGCTGTCAGGATCTGTTGCATGCCTATTGTCACAGAGGTGCTGGCTGCCCAGGAATGCAACATGGAGAATCATCAACAGGAACCGACTGGTATTTGCTACAGCAAACACTGATCATTTCCTATGCTTGTGCCTATAGATTGCCAAACTAGACTTACTTAACTCCTAGCTGAAACTATCCGAGGATACTGATACTGGTGGATTATTCAGTGCTGAACTGATGTTCCTATCCCTGCTTCCCTCTTGACTTTCTGTTAGAAAAAGTTATTGACACTGAAGAGGCCTGTCTGGCATGCTACCTAGGACACCTAGAACTTCTCAAGAAAGATGGCTCTGTATCTTAGGAAACACTTCAGTATTCAAGTAACTCCTTCAGACCTCACTGGACATCTTACATTGTTTCATGTTGCTGAGGGTTCTTTACTCATAAATTAGATTCTTTAGATCCTTCTTTTGCAGACCTGTTCTCAACAGCTCTCCTTCAAGAGCTATTCTGCAAGAAGAGAGGATTGTAAATTCCAAGTTCTTACTATGGACTTGTGAGTGATCATAAGACCTTCTCCAGACATTTTGCCTCTCTTTCCTCTCTAGACCTAAGACATTTATTGACTTGGACATATGGTTATATGTCTTACAGGTTCCTGATGGACCACATTTGTTTAACTGAAAAACAGATAGAGTCTGGTACAGACTCTAGGACAATACTTCAATTTTTTTTTTTCTTCTCTTAAAAGTAAGGCTTATTTTAGATATTTCAGTCATAATCACTCCATTTCCTTTTTTCTTTTTCTTTTTCTTTTTTTTTGTTTTTGTCCCAATTAAAATTAAAAAACAAGTGGCAGCCACAATTGGCAAGAAAGTCACACAATACTCAGTGCAGCACAGTATCATTGATGTGCCTCAGATTTTCACTCATTCCTTATTAAGGACGTTCTCACCAGGGCTTACTTTGACAAGACACAAGCCCTCTTGTGGCTCTAGGAGGCACTTCTTGTTTCAGACAAGAGGTCTTACTATAGCTACTTTCTAGTAGAAACATAGAATCACAGAATTGTTTAGGTAGGAAAAGACCTTTAAGATCATCAAGTCCAGCCGTTGACTAGCACTGCCAAGTCCACCACTAAACCATGTCCTGAAGTACCACCTCTACATGGCTTTTAAATACCTCCAGGGATGGTGACTCAACCACTTCCCTGGGCAGCCTGTTCCAATGATTCACAATCCTTTCAGTGAAGAAATTTTTCCTAATATCCAATCTAAACCTCCCCTGGTGCAACGTGAGGCCATTTCCTCTTGTCCTATCTCTTGTTACTTGGGAGAAGAGACCAACACCCACCTGGCTACAACCTCCTTTCAGGTAGTTGTAGAGAGCAGTAAGGTCTCCCCTCAGCCNTGGGATTGACAGCGGTATACCTCTCCTTCCTTGCCTATCCCTCCTAAAGGGTTTATAGCCATCCATTGCAGCACTCCAGTTGTGTGAATCATCCCACCACGTTTCCGTGGTGGCAACTATATTTTCCCTGCTGCACAATGGCTTTCAGCTCCTCCTGTTTAGTACTCTATAGGGAAGAGGATAGAGATCCATTGAGTTTTCAATTAAATCTTCAGTGAAGACAAATTTAAATTCAAAATGTGCCTTTGGCTAAAATAATACCATCATTTCAGAAAGTTTCTTGCTCTGCCTACCAGAAAGCAAGCATGTGCTCTTTGTGAATGTGAGTGCAGTGATGGAAACCTTTGAATAACATTCAGTGATGTCCTTTGGCTGCTGTAGACCTTTTCCACTTGCTTGACCTCTTTGAGAGCCACACTTCAAATCATTCTGGCCCTTAGAGTTAATGGGGGCAAGCAGAATTTGCTGTCAGCCAAGACCCATTCTTGCAGGATTGTCTGGCTGCGATTATCTCAGTGATCAGCTGCAAGCTTGACCCACAGTTTGAGCACAGCAGCATGTATTTATATTACATACATTTATTTGATGTCCAAAACGAAATATGACATATAGAATCTGCAAAGGTGACTTTATTTTGTATACCTTCTAAGTTTTGTTTAGCATAAAGATGACTTCTCTTTTTCCTTAGCATCATCGTAGCAGTGTAATGGTGATAAAGCCCTTTGAATTGTAGAAGTAACTTTAAATTCTTTTATAACCTGAAGGCCAATGGTCTTTGTTCACCACGTTTGTGTACATTTATAAAGGAGGATCGTTGTTCTTTCTTACCTATACACAGGGGGACAGCACATTTAAATGACTAAACAGTACTCAGTTTCCCTCAAGACCAATTCTAAAGTTTTTCTCTAAGATTTTAATAGCATTTAATTTAATCCACTTGTTTCTTTTCATAGACCTCACCCTTTTTGGGTCATTGCACTCTTAAATGTCAAGAGGCTTGTGTCTTTCTGTTATATTTGCATTAAGTCTTTCAGGTGCTTAGGATTGTTTATTTCTCTTGCTGAGAGATTTGAATGTCACAGTCACTGTTGCACAAAGCCTGTCAAGTAGGATAAGGACATGAATGAAATTATGATACAAATCTGCCACAGCTAAGTGACCTCCCTCCCCACTCCCCTTCTTCACTTTAATAAAAACACATTCCTCAAGAGTTCAAGTTATCTTTATTCAAGGATGCCTTGAAATCTGCAAGGTGTTGACATGGTATACTGCTCAGAACCATGCTCTCTCATTATTGCATTTCACCCAGAAAGGATGCTGCATTTGGCAGAACATGACTGAGATCACTTTTTGCATAAAGGCACTTCAAGACCCATCAGCAGATAACTTTGATGTTGGGGACTCTACTCTGGAGTTACAAAAAGTGTAAATGAACATGTGAACTGTTGCTTTAAGTTAGAAAAGAAGTTGTTCAGCTGTGACTGGAGGTTTTTAAGATGTGCAGTACACTTGCACATTTGCCTTCTACTTGCCTTTCTTCCTCCTTCACACTTCAGCACGCTGCTTTCTTAGATTACAGGTTAAGAGAAACAGATCTGTATGTGTGTGTTCTGACTTGTATGCTGTTTAGGCTGGTTTTGAATACATGAGTTGCACTGTCACCCCAAGTTAGGATGGCCACATGAACTACACATCTTGAGAGTGCTATCCGTATTGCTAGGTTTATCTTTCTTATAAAACAGAAACTCAGCATGATGCAGCATAGAGGAAATTCTTAAAGTATTACCCCAATTGCACATGGCTGTTCCACAGATTTCAGATGAGGATGTACAATTTGATACGTGTTTGTCTAACTTTTTTACCCTGAGACCCTAGAGACATTTGGCTGGAGGAACATCAACATGACTGGATAGATAGACAGTCTTAGATTCAGCAGTCTGGTGTTCTCCAAGAGCTACAAATACTCTTTTTGAATTTCTGAAAAACTTTTTTTTTTTTTTTTTTTTAAATCCAAATAGCAATGAATTACTATACCGAAAACAGAGTCTTTCCGTTATATTATGGTGAAAACAAAACTATAGGCAGAGGGTTATCGTGTACTTGAAATTTTTGTTAAAATGTTAGGAGTTTGAAGGGAAGTATGGTTTGTTTTGTTAGTTATCATACTTGATAACTTGTCATTAACCTAAATATGAAAAGAAGGTAGCCATAGTATCCTGTGTTTGTGACAAATACATTTAATTTTAAAAAATGTCTTTAAGTGCAACTGGCAAATGCCTCTAAAAGCAAGTACGAAATGTGATTAATCCATGACCTGTAAGAAAAGAGGGAATCTTGTAAGCTGTATCCTGCTAAGCTTTTATGTTGTTTATAATGTTTTGAGATGCAATTTATAAATAAGCAGTCAGTGCAATTGCTGTGTCTCAGCACAAGGGCAAATTCTGAGACTAGTATGCTGTAGTGGGATCAGCCTTACTGATGCGATGCTTTAAAAAATGAGCTGTAAGTTACCACCACACATAACAGTGAAGTACTTTCTCTGGATGGGATGGTTATTGCAGCTTTAGAATTGGAGTTTTAATGGCCAGATGAGCAAAATGTCTCTCCCAATACAGTTTATAAATTCACTATGTAAGAAATATCAAGATTAAAAAAAAAAAAAAAAAGCCTGGTATTCCACATGGAAAATTCTTTTTAAAAACAATGAGATTTAAAAACTTTTTTTTTTCAGTCTGTAATACTATGCAATTACACAGTAAATACTTATGTTTTGACATGAACTTGAGAGGGAATTTATTGGAGAACACAGGGGGTGTTAAAAATAGGGCTATGTTGTAGCTTCGTCAACAATGTAGTACAGAATTTTAGGTTCTAGCAGGTTTTTTTATAAATGTGAGTTTAATTGTTAACAAATATTCACATTTCAGAGCTGAAGAAAGACCAGTTAAGAAAAGAAAAATGCAAAGCTGCAGCTTCCAAAAGAAGAAGCTAAAATTAATGGAGGCCATGTTGGAAGAACAAAAGAAGTTGAGTAGAGCTATGGAAGAAACCTGTAGAGAAGTGCGCAGGATTCTGGATCAGCAAAACATCATTCAAGTTCAAAGCTTACAGTTACAGGAGAGAATGATGAATCTACTGGAGAAGATGATCTCCAAATCTAATGTGTAGTTTACTTTGTGAATGCCTCTGAGATTACTATTGATATTATAGATATCCCTTTATTGCACACCATATGTGTGTCTGTTGCCCTATTCCCAGGTTTTCCATGGAAATTTAAAGCTTAGTGTAATCTTAGTTAAGCAAAGAGAACAGATAATGCAAGGTGAGAGCTATCCAGTATGATAAAATTAGTGCAATATATGCCTAAGTTGACTTATTTTTATACGGAAAGGTTAAGAGGTGAATAGCTCTGGGAACTTCAGTACTATTTATGCCTAGGTCAGGTATTATTTTACAAACAGTGGTGTTGTATATTGCTTCACATCAAGGACTATAGCTTGACCTCTTGTAGGAGAACGCAATTTCTAAACATGGTAATTGCATCTTGACTTTGCTGATGATTAAACCCTGTTTTGAAACATATGCCATGATTGTACAAGTGACTTATGGTTCTTGTGAAGAGCTAGCTGGGACCATGAGATATATCGTTTTAAACTCCATGCCTGATATGAATAGTACTCTAAAGTATTAGGGTAAAAATAGTTTATTCAAATACACTTTTGATATAAAAAGAAAACCTCCAAACCACCTTACTATATACTGAATACTAAACTGTATAGAAGATACTTGAAGTTGCTTTTGATATTAAATGTTTAATTTTTTTCATTATTAACTGGAATCTGTTGACTTAATGAACAACCAGCAATGAAAACTCTCATTTATTCTCTATCACAAAAGAAAAATATTGTACTGTGTGTATATACATATATATATGATCTATCAAATGAAATAAAGAAAAAGAAGAAACTTATTTATTATTGCTGGGTAGATAGTATGCTTTGGTAGTGAAAAATACTGGGAGAGCGAACCATGGCCAGAGGTTTTTAATTCTTAACTGCAGAGTAAAGATCTCCTATACTGATGCCCAAAATATAGAGATGGAGGTCATGAAGAACATTTGACATCTCTGCAGTAGCGTTTGCTGGTGGCACGACGTCGGTGTGCAATTTAGATGTTTTAAGGTGTGGTCTGTAAGGCAGATCAACATTGATACACCACAAGAGGGAGCTGGAGGCATAAAGGATTGCATTTAAGTCGTTAAGATGAAGTACCAGCAAAGGTTTGGTTCTAAAGTGAAATATGACATTGAAATAACCTGTAACATAAATGCAAAAATTCATCAGCTGCATTTCCTACATACCACTTCTTTTTGCGTTCTCCTTGAAAAATATCTTTCTGCTGCTTTCACTGTATTTGCAAGACTGGAGGCTGGATTCAGATACAGAAACATAGAAAGTATAGAATTAATGTTAGTGCTAGGAACTCAGGCCATTTTCCATTCCCACTATTAAATAATGTCACCTTGTTTTTGAAGGTGTTTTCATTTTCCTATGTAATTTAACATATTGTTGCTTATGTTCATAGAATCATAGAGTCATAGAATGATTTGGGTTAGAAAGGACCTCAGAGATCATCTAGTTCCAACCCCCCTGCCATGGGCAGGGACACTTTCCACTAGACCAGGCTGCTCAAAGACCCATCCAACCTGGTCTGAAACACTTCCAGGGAAGGAGCCTCCACAACCTCTCTGGGCAACCTGTTCCAGTGCCTCACCACAGTAAAGAATTTCTTTCTAACATCTAATCTAAGTCTACCCTCCTTCAGTTTAAACCCATTACCCCTTGTCCTGTCACTACAGTCCCTGATAAACAGTTGCTTTCCATCTTTCCTGTAGGCCCCCTTCAGGTACTGGAAGGCTGCAATTAGATCTCCCCGGAGTCAACGATAACTATTTTAAAACCCAGACCCAACTGATTAATCTGTAATTATACTTGGTGAACAGGATAAAGGTTATACTCACCAAGCAAATTAATAACATGTGGAAATATTTTTAGAAGATCCTACAGATATGAAATTGAGAATGATTAAGTATGCAAATGTGGCCCATTCCTACACAGTTTAATTCACGATAACAGGATAATGCAAATGTAGCAGAAGACTGAACCTGCAGAAAATGGTGGCTGCTGAAGTGTAAATGAAATAACTTTCCTTCACCTTTATTACAGGGTGATTGGAAAAAGTGCAGGTGTGTGGTGTGATTCTGCAAAGAAAGGATAATAGCTGACATTTAGCAAAAGTGAATCATAGAACCATAGAATGGTTTGAGTTGAGAGGGACTTCAAGACCATCTATATCCAACCCCCCTGCCATGGCCAGGGACACCCTCCACTAACCCAGGTTGCCCAAAGCCCCTCCAACCTGGCCTCGAACACTTCCAGGGATGGGGCATCCACAACTCCTCTGTTCCAGTGCCTCACGACCATCAGAGTGAAGAGTTTCTTTCTACCATCTAATGTAAATCTACCCTCCTTCAGCTTAAGGCCATTCCTCCTTGTCCTATCACTCCATGCCCTTGTAACCAATCCCTCTCCAGCTTTCAATTCCAAATACTTTTGTGTATGTAAATTGAATTAATCATATCTGACAGAGAATCATGAAACCTTATTATAATCTCTGCCTGCAGAACTACCGGTAAAAGTAGGCCTGTTCTGAATGTCATGCAGGTGATCAGAATACTTGCAAGAGCATTGTCATACAGACAGGCATATAAAAGAGAGGGAATATATGTTCTGTGCTTTGTCATGGTTTTGCACATTCCACATGTAGATCTGTCACAGATTCAGGTAGGTTGATGTATCCATGTTGTAGTGTTTCCTGACACTTTAACTTGTTTACAGTAAGATCTAAAGAAACATTCCCCTGACTCCATGGGAATTAATAATATTTACTGATATCATCTACTTATGCAATTAAATCCAATTAATGAGCAATAACAATGGCAGCATATTTGACCCTTGTACCATAGAGTAGGTAGCCCCTCTTCTTACATGCTATGAAAATAGCTATGAAAACTCCAGAGCTGTAGGAACACAGGAATGGAGGAAATCCACTGATTCTTAGTCTGCTGTCACAAGCAGCCATGTCATATAATCCCTTTTGTAAATGTGCGGACCTGTATCTTAAAATGAATTAGGAGTTTTGTCCCCATAATTCTAAGAAGAACTGCATTACAGGTGGGTAAGCTGCAGTTTAGAAGATTGCTTCTAGGATTACTTCTGGTCAGTTTATACCAATTTCTTCTTGCATCAACGCATTAATTTTGCTGCTTTCTATAGCATTTGCTCTTGAGAGCCAGATGTCATGTCCCATGCAGCCCTTCTTCAAAAGAATAACACTCTTTTATAAGGTAGAGATCATTGTGATGACTGTTTTGCTAATTTTGCGGTTTGAGTTCATCCTTTTTAAAGATGAATGACCAGAATGATATACAGCATTCTAGATGAGACTCTGAACTTACTCTTACATAACTGAATTAAAAGAAGTGGTGTTTTCTGGAGGTTGTGAGATTTTATTTCTATATGAAAAATGATTTTTTTAGTAGCTAAATTTAGAAGTTCAATTTTAAAACCTCATCTCTTTAACAAAAGGCTTTATTCCCATCCTTCTAGATTACCTGTGTTCTAGCCCTGTTTTTGTCCAGAGAATGAACACAGCACTGCTGTAGACAAATATAACGTTTCATGTATGACAAAATTTTTCTAATGCTCTTTTTGACAACAGGCTGAAAATTCCCTACCTACCCCGAGTTTCTTTTTGCTGCTGTGTTTTAGTAAAAACTGAACATTTATGTGAAAAAAAATAGGTTGAGTGATTTTTCTGGTTTTTTTTTTTTTTTTTTTTTTTTTTTTTTTTTTTTTTTTTTTTTTTTTTTTTTTTTTTTTTTTGGGGTTTTTTTTTTTTTTAACGGATTTTTTTGGGGCTTTTTTAAGGTACACACAGATTTCTCATCTATACAAGACAGTTAGCTGCAGGTAAAGATATTTGAATGTTTGAGATAGTCAGACTAATTATAACTTGAAAGACCTGCCTAGAACTAAAATGCTTTGTAGAATTCCTGGCTTTGCAAAACTGAGACACTGCTGCTGTATCTGTGTGAGTAGTGAGTTTAGAGTGTAATAAGTATTCAAGGAGAGCACATCAAGGGTTACTCGAGTTTGTCATTGTAACTATGACATTAAAGGGACTCCCTCATGGCTACTAGAAGTGTGATCAACAAATAAACTGTAGCACAGGGAAACAAATTTCTTATTTTCAGGGCAGTAAGGGGGGTCATCACAGTATGATATCACTTTCACTAAATGAAGTGCCTGTTACATATATACACACAGATGGTGCAAATGGAAAAAATAAACAGGGGAGGAAATACACTGCCTGGAGGTAGGTGACTTTGAAAGTGATGTAAAAATAGAATGAAAAGAAAACTGAGGAGGCAGATGAGAAAACAAGACATTAGGAAAAATGCAAGCAACTGAGGAGAAGTGGATTGTGATGAAATATGGGAAAAATTATGTTGGGCAAAGTAAATGCCTCCAAACAAAGCTAGTATTTACAGGGAAGAGAAGGAACACAACATTTTAATAAAGACAGGAAAGTGAAAATGGAAGAAAAAACATAGTGTTGAAAGAGAAAAGTTACAGTATGAATACGAAGAGCTAACACTCATTAAATTCTGTATATTTTGAATAGACAGCTCCTACAGATAACTTAGACACGTTATAAATAGCATACAGCAATTAGTGACATTTTTTCCCCACCAGAGAAAAATAAGTCTCTGGACAAATATTTGGAAGCAAAAATATTTTTCACGAACTAGAGAGGTTAATTAATTTGTAGGAGGATCCTATTATAATTAAACAGCATTTTTTCATGTTGATATTAACAATTTGCTGGTTTAAATAGTTTGGAACTATTTTTTTTTACTCCTTGACTTCAAATTGGAGAAGCATTTTAAGATTTCAGTTTATTGCAGGCCTTGCCAAGTTTAACAGTTATCCACACAACCAGGCAATATATTAATGGGCACGGAATGTCTTTTATAATTTTCTCCATAAATGGCTATCACTTTTGCAAAGTACAAAACCAGCAGAAAAGCACATGTACAGAATTTTAGGATTATTTTTCCAGACTTAATCAGCCCAAGTCAGTATAGGTTTACAACTCTGTAGTCTTAGCCCGACAGCCTGGTTCTGTGAACAGTCTCTTGTACTAAAATCAAGGGGACTACTCAAATGAATAAATTTCTTGAACTCTGTATGTATATGGTTGCAGGATCAGTTTCTATGCTGATAATGTAATGTGAAAGTCAAATTTGAAAAAGAAATTTAGGAACATTTGGTGGTGTTATGTCAGCAAGTAAATACTAACCATCTGGTCTCTAGATTGCTAATCTGTTTTCCCTGATTTCATGAGTAGCATACTTCCTGTGTGTGCAAGCTTGAGACTACATCATTAAACTTTTGTGTTGATCTTTTTTAGTGTTTTAACAGAAATATTTAAATTACTTTGCTATCTTGGGGGTTGAAATTTTGTTCCTGTGCATAATTTTTCTGGTCAGATATTTTTCATTCTTCTACAGCTTATTCTAAGGTGTTTTATTGAAACACATTTCTCATAAGGATTAATAATTTCAGGTATTTTCTTTGAAAACCAGACCAGTCATCTGCAGTAAATGACATCCAGTTATCTAGAGCTGACTAATTTCTACAGATAAGATCAGTTTGATCCTGCTTGAAAGTTATGTCTGTAAAATATTTGCAATGTAGTGAAGGGTGTTGCTTGTATTCCACATATCTTGTTCAGTACTAAAATATTTTTTAAAGAAAGTAGCTCATATAAAAATATCTTTCACAGTAGCTGCCTTCAGTCATCTGAAAATTAATCTTCTTATAATTCTGTTTTCTTAAACTGTGCTTCTTCCATCAGGTTCTAAGAATTTGGCAAATAACTCTTAAAATGTTTAAGATGTTAAACTATATATATCTGAATTTGGACTAGTAAATGTGTTGGTAACATTTTCAATGAAAGTCTAACTTCTGACTGTATGTTGTTATCTTAGGGGTAAGTTCTGGATTGCTATGTATTGTAAGAAAAAAATGAATTGGTGCATACTATTAAAGGTATAAAATTTGCTACATACTTAAATGTTGAGAAGTACTTATCACAGCTTGAGGAAGGCTTGTTTCACTGAGGGAAGCTATAGGAATATCAATTTTCTATGAACTGCAAAGTAAACATATTTAGAAAATTAATTAAAACTACTTTAAAAACTCTCTATGATCCTCATTCTTCCCGCTATGAGTTTAACTATAATTTATCTTTAATTCAGTTTAGATCAAATGCAGTCTCCTTAATGGATGCATACAACCTTGCCCACATGAATTGGTGTGGTGTTAACTGTAGCAGTATGCTTTCTTTAGACTTCTATGAATAAGACTTTATACAGTTATTTTTCAGTTATCTTAACTTTGAACTTCACTAGATGAAGATGAAATACACCACTGTTAAATCTCTCATAAATATAAAACTGTCCACATAGGGCTTAACTACATCTCACCTGTATTGAAGGATTTAAGCCTATTTAGAGCTGGTTCACATTGGTTAACATTCAGTAAAAACTATAAATTTCACCACAGTTGAAATGGCACAACGCAGATTACACCAGAAATTATGCACTAGTTTCATGTCTCCTTGCTGGCAAGAACTTCTTGTGATTTGATTTATGCATTCTTATGTGAATAAGCCATGACCTTATTTTAGGAAGGTGGCTAATATACATTGAAGAGTTTTATTCTTAAGTAGACTTTCCTTCTGTGTGATTATCTGACTGTATGTGTTCATTTGCGCAATGAACAACTCCATGCAGCATCCCACACACATCATAGTTTGCTTATGGACGGGTACCGGTATCTTCAGCTGAAGACAGCCAGCCCATATGCTAAAACATCAGGAATGGCATGGTGCCTACTGAAAGTTTAAATTGCCTGAACACTAGTGCAGCGTTCCTCAGTGCTAGAAGAAAATTCCTCTCTGATAGTCTTTATAGTCGGTCGTCTGTCTCCAGCTGATACAGCTATGCCTCTGAACCTCTTAGCTGGAGACACGGCTAAGTCTTGTGATCTTGTCTTGCTCACTCCAAATAAAAAGAAAATATACTTGATGTGTTAAGGTTCAGTCTTAAGAATAATATGGCTTATGAAAGAAAGCATAGGCTAATTTTATATTTCAGATGAGATTGGGATGTAATGCTAGTTAATAATTCAGATTAAGCCAATTAACAAGGAAAGGATGTTTATGGAGGATCAGCCATAATCACCAGTATATCAGCAGGAACTACCTGGATCATCTCGTTCATGAAACAGCCACCACAAATGTTGTATCCTTAAAAAGGTGAAAGAGGAAGCTGGCTGCCACAGGTCCAAAGAAATAATCCATCAATATTCAACTCTTACCACGGAATAGGAAGTTTAGTAGGAGGCAAGTCCTTAGCCTAGTTCTGAGAGGAACCTTAAGCGATGGTGAAAGCACTGAGAAGACTTATACACATGCTGTCAAGGCCAAAATGACTCCTAACAAATGCACTTAATGGAGAAATCAATTACTTTTCAGTCCAAAAGGTCATTTAGAATAACTGCACGGCTAGTCTTAAATGAAACCAAAGTTTTGGTGGAGCACGAAGAAATTATTCTACTTTATGTAGGTATATCTTAATGAGTTTTTGTACTAATAATCATGATGATTTTTACCGAGAATGAGCAGGTATCTTCTAATCTTGAAAGCCATTCAGAATCTAGTTATGAGCTAGAGGAAGATGAAGTCAGCCTGAGTTATATCAAATTTGAGAGCCAGGGCAGAATCCTATCATTCTGCATTATTAGGCATGAAAACCGTTAGCACCAGAAATGCCTCTGCCAAGGTGGACCTAAGCATCACTGCGGTCATGTCATGCTTTTTCAGCTGAACTTTGGGAGAAGAGATTACCACAAGTAGAGCAGTGCCTCTGGCAGGGATCCTAAAGACAGACGGAACTTGGTCCAGAAGGACCTTCTGTTTTCTCTAAAGTTTGGA
Source organism: Aramus guarauna (assembly GCA_013400195.1). Lineage (NCBI taxonomy): Eukaryota > Metazoa > Chordata > Aves > Gruiformes > Aramidae > Aramus > Aramus guarauna. The sequence continues at coordinate 740,688 of VXBL01003620.1, forward strand.
GATAAAAAGCTTGGATGAGGAAATGGGAAAATGCTTGGACTTGACTTCGTCACATCCCAAGTGGAGAGGTAGTAAAATGCATTCTCTGATTCCAGGGTTAACTACTGGGAGTACAGGATCCCTCCTCCTCGCTTGAATGCTGCGTAGTTTGTCCTGGAGCCAGGGTCTTTTATCAGAGGGATTATGTTAAATAGGAATATGAAAACATTTTCTCTATTACTTATGTCACTTCTTCTGTGCCTTGGGATCTCATTTTCACTCAGTTTCTTATCATGGAATCATGCACGAATTTGGAGAACCCTTAGCCTGGTTTTCCTGAGGTTTAGGGGTATGAGTGGCACTTTTATACTGACATTTGTGCCTCATCACTTAGGAAATGTGCTTAGCAATAAACTTAGCCATCAGTCCTGGTATGTCATCCTTGTATGGTGGGTGAACTCGAGAGTCATACTGAAAATGGCTTCAAAGAGAAAAAAAAGAGAGACAGAAGTAGAGTGCTGGGAGATGTCACTCATGACCCTAATTCAGCTTGCTGTTTAGATGCAAGGACAGAGCTCTGTGAGAAGCTATTACTGAATACAATGAGAGCGACTCTTTTTGGCATGGTACTTGGGGCCACGAGGAGTGCCTCCCTGAGATACCCCTTTTCCTTACAGCACCAAAAATAGACAGTGCTTCTTCAGAACATGTAACTTCAGCTGCTAGATGGTACATATTTTTAAGCCAAATGGGACTGAAGACACAGCTTGAATGGAGCAGCAAGGCAGGCAATTTTGAATTACAAGATTAAAGCTTCAAGGGTTAAAGAAAAAAAAACAACAACCCAAACCAACAAACAGTAATGTAATATCTGAGATCTCCCTTCAGAGCAAAAAAATTAGAATGTAATACAGTAGAAAATTATTTTCTTCTTTTGTTTTTTTGTGTATGTGTTTTAACAATATTAGAAGGTGTCGAGGACACAATGTGGAATTAAGGTTTAAAATCATTCTAGCTCAGCAAGCTATTCCTCAGGAACCGAGGAATTTAGGGTATACATTATTTGCCCACAAGAAATGGTGGGGTAGCAGCTTCTGTGCTTCCACTGACACCAGTAAGGCCAAACCCAATTCTTGGGTCTCCACTTCTTGGCAGAAGTGTATTAGGTATGCTTACGTACTCCAAGTAGGTGTTTTGGTTATATATATCAGGGTTGCTCATCAGCATTTGAGGTTTAATGTGACACCAACTTTAATCACACACAGTCATAGGTAAGGGAAAAAAATGGAAATCAATGAGCAATAATTTCTGTTTTCAATTTTTGTATACAACAAAATGCTTAATTTGATTTACGCTAGTGAATTTGGGAAAATCAATATAGCACATTCTATTTAGGGAAATATATTTTCTTAAGATACTAAATAATTGTATTTATATTGCAGTGCTATCCAAAGGAGCAGTCAGGACCATGGACTAGCTGTGCCTGTTTTCACACAGAGGAAGATGTTCCAGACTGTTTACCTTGTCAACTTTCAATTTTGCAAATGGTACCATTCACATATTTAAGAGTAAGGGCACACAAGAATCTTTCAACACAAAAACTATTTGACTATATTTTAATGTTGAATTAAATAACATCTTAGGTAAGGACACAATTACAAAGCCAAGCAGATGCACAAGGCATACAGATCAATCCTTTTATGTCTAAATAGGATTTGAGAGGATACATCCTCTATTGGCCAGTCAGGATTTAACAAGATCAGCATCCCTGTTTAGTTCTACTACTTCACAGCTCCTTGTAAAGACTTTTTTCTTTTTTTTACATTGGTGTGCTATGGTGCAAAACACCATCATCCAAACCAAAATGCAATTATGTCACAGTATTTTTTTCCTTTTCCCACTGCCAAGAGGTCTCCCACGAGGGAGAAGACTATATTTAAAAGAAATGAAAATTATTTGTAAAGATTAGACTAACTACTAAATCAAGGCAGGTATTGATGGCTATGTGCTCACTTTAGTGCGGAAAACATGATCTTCACTGATCCTTTGGATTGGACTCTGACGGTTAACTGAAGAAGGACGAGCTTTTGGGATTTAGGAGATAAGTTCCTAAATAACAAGGATTTTGCTTCCAACTACATATTGACTGGCCAACACAAGCTAACTACAATGTATATGATACATAATTTTCCCTGATGTTCAGAACAAAACTAAGCTAGAAAAATTGGAATGAAGTTTGTACACTGAAGAAGCATTTAATGCTGACAATTATAAACAATTCTATTATTTAGAACATGTTGAAAACATTAAATGAGAAAATTGACATTTATGTGAGGATATTTCTGTATATCTAAAATAAAACCTTTTTGGAGCAACCAACACTTTCATTCCTTCAACCAAGGTAATTAAACAATGCTAAATAAAACCACAGACATTACATCAGATGCTGGACTGAGTTTATCTTCTGACTTCTTGTCTGGTGTTTGATTACAGTATGCATTGTAAACCTCTCCAGATCAAATCTGATAAGCTGTTTTGTGACAACCACCCTCGGTGTGATTGAGATGTCAGTATACCCAACATTAAGCTACTTAGCTTGTAAACCAAAGCTTTTACAGCCCCAAAGCCACAAATCCTTATCAGTTTGTTTCACACCCTTTCTTCCTTTATTGTCTCCAACAGTGGTGAAAAGAGTAAGGAAAGTTACAGCTGAGACCTTGTGTGGATTTTTGAGGGGCCATTAATCACCTTGTTCCAGATCCTAACATAAAGTTGTAATCACCATTTCCAAGAACGCTGAAGAAAAAGCATTGCATTTATTCACAATGAGTTGGGTATTTCTGACTGCAGGTAGGCTGTGTGACCACACCTGTTCCCATGTCAGTCTGGGCGGTCACTTCTTCCCTGTTGAGCAATCCTCACACAGGAAGTTCTGCTCTGCTACCGAGAAGTCTTCTGTGCTATTACAAAAGTCCTATCAGTTCTGTTGGCTATCATAAATAGGACAGCTTCAGTATCTGTGGAAGAGGAATTCTGACACTGACATGGAGTAATCATTTTATAGTTAGTAAATGCTGATGCCACTTCTAGTATCTCTCCTCTTTGAAACAAAATAAAGCACAATTTCTTTGTATTAACTTCATACAGGCTCAACAGATCTGCAGATACCTCTGTGGAAGGGTTCCAATTCTCCTTTACTCGTCACTTTGCTTCTGCTACAGTTATTTACAAGATCAGACTGTTTGAAATACATGGTTGACCAATCTTCCTTTCTGTAGGCAAGTCAAAGCTACATCTGTTGAGGTAGCACGGGCAACAGAACTAGTGGTAAAAGACGTACAGTCTTGATGATAACCTCATATGGAAGCTGGAAACAATGGCGCTATTAAGGGATGGCAACCCAAAACACCACCTTTTGTTTGTGGAACACAATTCTTGTCCCTGTGAAATCTCCCCAGTTGAAGGGATAAATAACTATTGCTTGTTTGGGCAAGTTTAGATCTCTAGAGTATTTTAAAAATTATTGTACCACACCTGAAAGAGTCAATCACATATGAAGTTTAAAATCAATCAATTTCCTTTTTAATGTTTTGAATTTTTAGCCTCTCTAAAGCATCAGTAATTACTTTTATAGGACACAGTATGTCTGGAGAAGTTAGGAAGTCTATAATTTTGTAATTTTACACTGATCTGCCAAGATGTCTTCTGTGATGATGACGAAAAGAAATAATGCTTATTTTGTTCAGTTATTTTCCCCTTCAGAAGTTTTTCCCATAAAACCTCATGAGACAGAAAACAAAATTGGGATTTAACTTGATCTGAAATGTTTCATGTTGGTAGAAATCTCCTTCGGATGGACTGACAAAGAGAAAAAACAGCAGAAGAAGAAGGTGAAGGTAGGAGTAGAGGAGCTGGATCCTCTATTTTTCCAAAGAGTTGGTTTCTTTTTGGCATGTGTTTTTGGTTTTCCTGAGGACTCCAGTATATTGTAAACATTTCAGAAAGGGAAGGAGATATTAAGAAAAAGTTTCCTAGACTGGATAAAAATTAAACAAATTACTTTAGTTAAACCATCAAGTTTTAAAATGTAAAAGTTTGTTTGTGTTTTTTTTTTTT
>VXBL01003620.1:744820-812538 GCA_013400195.1 Aramus guarauna
TTTTTTTTTTTTTTACAGACATGATCACAGCAGTGAGTTCTGGGATATATATCCTCCTCTGAAGACTGAAAAAACCCCAAACTTAAAGATAAGCATTCTGCTACATCTTGTGACTGGTGGGTTCAGTTCTTTTCAGGTTCCAGTGCACAGACAGACTGAAATGAAGAAATCCCCTACATACAAAGAATTTCTGCCAGCCCTTGTTCACAATTAAAGATTATCATCTCTTTTACAGGTTCTGGAGGAAAGTCAAATACATTTGGTTAGTTTTTCTATTGTTCTGGACCTTACGTTCCTTAGGAATCTCTTAACTGATGTTCACTTTTATGCGTACCATCTTCCTCCTCTTCCTATTTCTCCTATTTAATATAAGGTTTTCCAGCATTGCTCTTTTGAAATAAAGCTGTTCCCAAGGTATTTTGAGAACCCAAAATTACCTGTGTCCTGCTCCATCTGAGTGGCAAACATTCCCCTTTACACATACTCTTGCACTTTGGATGCTTAATTACTACGAAATGCCTCACCTACTTCCTCACCCTCATCCAACAGCTTAATGGTTGAACCTAGTGCCACCCTGCCCCCTCCCACTTTTATCTTTACCTTGTAAGGTCTGTCTCAGTTTCTTCCTGGGCTTCAAAGGCATGGCATACCCGTTTGATGCACCTCGGAACGCCTCCCGGCCTGTCCTCCCTGACCAACCTGCCCCTTCTCCTCAGCGCTACTTCAGAGCTGCAGGTTTTTCTAACGAGCCTCTCCCCTGCCAGCTAACCTCGTAGTGCTGTTTACATAAGGACTGGCTCTCTTGTTCTCCCGACCCCGAAAAGACCAAACAAGTTGTCGCTACTGAGCGATCCTGAGCATTTAATTCCTTCCCTCTCCCCGGTTTCGGGCCCGGGGCCGTTCCTCCCCGACACCCCCTCAGCAGGCGCCAGCGAAGCCCCATTCGAAAGAGCGCCGGCAGCCCGCGCCTGCGCACTCCCTTCCCCACTGAGGCGACGGGGCGGAGCGCCCGCTGCCCACCGCGCCCCTGCGAGGCGGCTTGGGAAGAAGAAAGAACTACGAGGCCCGGCATGCCCCACGCGTCCCGCTGCCCACGGCCGCAGGGAGCGGNGCGGGTACTCCCTTGCCCTCCCGCTTTTTACCGCTTGATTTTTCAAACCGTCCCTGCGGGCTCAGGTGCCGCTTCTCCCCTCCCCGCAGCTCCACCCTCCCGGGTAGCGGCGGTCCCGCCGGGCGGTTAATGTATAACCCCGCGGACCGTTGCTCGAGGCGGGTAGCGGGGGGCAGGGACCCGCCGCCCGCTCCTCCGCTCCGTTCCGCGGCCTGCCGGCTCCCGCTCCGCGCCCAACGCCCCCNCACTCCCTTCCCCACTGAGGCGACGGGGCGGAGCGCCCGCTGCCCACCGCGCCCCTGCGAGGCGGCTTGGGAAGAAGAAAGAACTACGAGGCCCGGCATGCCCCACGCGTCCCGCTGCCCACGGCCGCAGGGAGCGGGCCGCTCGCAGGGCACGTCGGGAGCTGTAGTTCTTTGGCGGTGGGTATTGTCTCTCCCCTTTCTCTGTCCGGGAACCCGACCGCCACCCCTGCCGGGTGAGCGCGGTGACTGACAGCTCCTTGCAGCCAGTGGCCGAGGCGCTGTGTGGCGGAGCCCGGCGCCCGTCTCCTCGGTGACCGGGGGAGCTGGTGTCTCAGTAGAGTAGCCGGAGTCCTGGGGGACGGAGGTGAGTGGGTCTGAGCGGCGAGCGCCCACCCCCGCCGCCCGCTCCTCCGCTCCGTTCCGCGGCCTGCCGGCTCCCGCTCCGCGCCCAGCGCCCCCGGGTGCAGGAGCCCTCCCCGGGGAGACGGGCTGCAGCTGGGCCGTTTGTGCCGCCGAAGAAGCCGGGAGTGTAACTTTTAGAGCTTTGCACCGGGAGTCAGACGTGCCCCTCCTGGCTCTGGCTGTGCCTGGAAGCGCCGTGAGTGCAAACCATCCCAAGTCTTTCCCCCACCGCTTTTCTTCCTGAGCAGACCTGGCGGCTCGCTGCTCCGGTCTGAAAGGCTGCCCTTTTTCGCGGCGTCCCAACAGTTTTGGAACGTATTTGCAAGAAAAGAAGGGGGGAAAAAAATGCCGAACTACCAGCAGAACCTTTTCACGTTCTTAAATACAACAAATAAATTAACCTGAATTGTAAATACATGACTTTATATAATAGCTTTAGAAAACTTTGTCCTTAGTCGCATGAGTCTTGTCAGACAAAAAGCAAACGTCCTAGTGGTGTTCTCTACGCTTTGTACACTGGCTGCAGTGCGGGAAGGGGTTTTATTAACTTTTTTAGCCTGCTGGTACTAATTAGAATCAGTATTTTTTTGAATGATTGTGCTAGGTACACCTAATTGTTTTCTGGCAAAGCAGTTGCTGCTTATACAGGAAACATAATGGTACGTTTTGGCAACTCTGAAATGCTGATAAATTTTATTATTAAAATATTGTCCCGCCCAAGTTCTCAGACAACTGGTAGCTGTCGTGTACAGGTTGTGCTGTTATATTTCTCGTGTAACTTGTTTATAAACATGTACCACATTTGAATAGCAAGCGGAATTCAAGTTTTATAACTTCATTTAATCTTTGTAGTGGCATCATTTGTGAAAGTCATTTCTGTCTTAATGGGTAGCACCCACGCTGAAGAGTCTTTTGCCATACTTTGAGCCGTGTGAGAGGTGAGGGAACAGTCTCTTTCCTCTATGCGCTTCTACTTTGTAAGCTTTATCTTCTTACAGTCTCTTCCTATTGAAAAACAAAATTAAGCCAGCCAGTTCACTGCTTTAAAAGAAAAAAAAAACAAACAAGCAAGCACATTAATATGGATACTGTAGAGCTATTAGGTCATTTCCAAAGGGTTTTCAAAATGAACTGGTGGTAAGTAATGTAGTCTTAAACTTCATGTGCTCCCTCACTGCCCTCTGTAACTGTTAAGGTTATAGTCTAACATAGACAATAACAGGAGTATGCCTCCTGTTTCTGTTTGCTCTTTTGTTGCTATGAGTTAACAAGAGCCAAAGCAGGAAACAAACCACCTCTCTCCCTTGAAAGTAGGCAAATAAGTATTATTTTCTCTGTAGTAGAGAGTTTAAAATGACATGAAAAGCTAGCATGGATATGTAAAAACATTACCTAAAGAAATGCAGTGTTTGTGGGATAAAGTACAATTCAACCGTAACTGGTATTTTTGGTGGTTTATACCCCAAAAATAATTGATTGAAGTTGAAATGGTGGACCAGAATGTATGCTGGCAGAAAACTCAAATGGTTCATTTGGCTTGCAGTTCTGTGACAAAGCTGATTTATGTGGGCAAATTATGTTATTTCACATACTTGAACAACTCTTAATTTGTATACGTTAGTGTTTCTACCTGAAATGTCCTGTGAAATGTTTTGTAATTATTAAACTGTATTTGTTCTGTGTCATATTGCTAAGCTGTGCTGGTACAAATTCTGATGAAGTTTCTGAAATTGTAGTAACTTTATATTTGCAGTGTTTTTCAAATTCTATATTTTCAGTGTTTTTAATAAGTATGTTGAAATGGCACAAAACTGTATTAGTTGCTTAAGATTTAGATACTATGTATCACAAATTATTTTGCTTTATAGGCCTGTTTTCTCCTATAAAATGCATGTATCCTCCTGACTAATGCTCACTAATGGGTTTTGGTATTGTACAGACTTTTTTCTTCAAGACTTACTTATCACACTTAGCGATAGCAGAAAGTCAAAGTAAGCTTGGCGATGTGTAGTATTTGTGGTGTAACCATTTTTCTGAGCTGCTGTATATGACTGAATGTAGTTACGCTATCAAATTAATAAAAATCAGTGCTATAATTGTTAGAAGTAATTACAGTAGTATATAACTGGTAGGCTTAGTGAGATTCAGTATTTAATTTGTACTGAAAGTCAACAGCTCAAATCATTTTATCTTTAGTTACTCGTGACAATTATCACAGGTTATATGGTTCACTAAAAATTTCATGTTTTAGTAAGCATGCAGACACCTGCAAAGCTTTATATCAGTGCAAATAAAATGTCTTTCTTTCACTGGATACACTACACATTTTGTAATCGATTACAGGAAAAGGATATTCAGACATATGATTATTTTGAAACTGTGGAAGTTTGTGCCATTTTTGTGCCATATCTCTTTAGCTCCAGATCTGAATCTGCAAGGAAATTAAAAGAAAACATAGGTAATTAGATAATTTGATAATTTAGTTTTGAACTAGTTTGTTAACAGTTCTTAACTAATCTCTTTTGGAATCTCTCTGGTTATATGAAACACTATTTTTGTAATTTTTCCATTTGCCTGTGGTGCCATTGTTGCAGTAAAACATATTTGAATGCCGACAGTTCTTAGAGAAGAGCTACATTTGTCCTTTGTCTTGAAGTTTCCTTGACAAATATAGTGAACTGTTATTCGTCATGGGTGCAACTGGCACAACAAATGTACTATACTATTCAGCTACTGAGGGAGGGAAGAGATGGCTTTTCCAGTGATGTAACACAGATTTTGTTGTTGTTTGGGTTTTTTTAGTGTATATATACATTAATAGCAAAAAAACCTCTTTAATGTTGAATTACTTCCTAACTTTATACTCAAAAAATTACACACATAAATTAATAGTTGGAAGTCTTCACGCTTCTGGAACTTCATCATTAGAGAAAAGTAATGTATTAGCAGCCTGCTGGTTTGTTGTTATAATGGCCAGGTTTTGGAATACCTTTCCCTTATGGGTGGTTATCATCTGGAATAAATGCTTGATGTGTAAGGGGCAAAGGTTAGGAAGGCAAATAGATAAATTGACTTGTGAATAGAGTGAAAAGAAATCCTCTTGTAGCAAATGTGGACTCATGAAGTAAGTCAGTGCTGGAGTTTGCCTCTTCCCAAGAGCAGCCTAACTGCACTTTCATTGTGTGGGTTTTTTTATAGTTGCATTTAGAGGCTTTTTTTTTTTTTCTTTGTAGATTAGGAAGATAGTTGGAAAAAAATAATCTGTATTTTCTTATCAGCCGCTTCAACATTACAATATTGAATCTTAATTTTTTTTTTTTTGGAACTACTGCTTTTTATTATATTTTTTTGATCAGATTATTTATAATACAATACTTTTTTAATTGTTTCCTCACCCTGTGCAAGCTAGTAGCACGCTTTTAGGTGCCAGATACTACAGTGCTTTATGTTGACCAGGTTAGCAGCACAGTTTTGGAGCGTACCCAAGGGACACATTAGGCTATTCTCCAGACAATCGAGAACAGAAATACTCACTGTAAGGCAAAGTAAAATGTATACATTCATGCTCCCAGATAGTAGGTTTTTATTTACTGTTGGCCATTTGTTGGTTCGTTTTTTTCATTGGAGATCTGGATCTTGAAATGTTTAATGATTATTCTCAGAAAGTACCAGACCTAATTAGAGACAGCTGAATGCGCAGTCATCTCTTGGTTCACAAGTTTAGCTTCATCAGGAAAAGGTCAATCTGTGTTTAAGGGACGAGACTGGATGCAAGTCGACAGGGGTCTTTTACAGCAATGTGTGTGTTTGGTTAAATGTTTGCAAAGCATTTCTTTCTTCTTGTTATGATTTCCATTCAAAGGTTAAGTGTGAAGTTTCCTGACTTCTTAAAGCTAAGTTATTTTCTCAAATTATAGAGGAACTGTTGTTATTGAAGCTAGATAATTGCTATGTTAAAACAATTTGCAAAATCCGTACTACATTTTTGAACAGTCACAGCTGCACCGTGGAGACATAAAAACCTGATGTCCCTTTGTTCAAAAGAATCCAAACTAAAACCCAGAAGTAAAGCCAAGAGAATGTCTTCTGTAATATCTTGAAGGCTGTCCTATTTAAGACTTGAAAGGGTCCGAATGGAGTCGCGACTGTTTAGCAGAATATTCAAGAAACAACAATGTTTTTTAAAATTTTATAATCAAACAGCTCATATGTTAAGTAGTTAAGACTTGGATCCTAAATTGTATCTTGGTTGTTTTTTTGTTTTATTTTTTTGGTGAAACTTTTGAAGTCATGGCCCTCCTGTTTGTTCCATCCCAGGCAGAAACACTGTGGAAGTAGTGGGCTGTGGATTGTGTCACATTTTGAATGTGGCTTTTGTGTTATTTCTGTAGCTGAGAGCAATGTCAGAAGGATTTCTTGGCAATTTTTCTTCCATGCAAGTAGTGGGTTGGAGACCACTAATTTAACACTTTAGATATGATAAACAAATGTGTACATCTGTGTGTGTGTATACATATTTTTCACGTGTTATCTATCTAAAACGTTGTCTGCATTTTGCCCACATATACATACTTGCTTTCAAGTACCTTATGCACTTTCATACACCTAATACAATGTGGCTGAGTTATGAATAAACCTGTGGACTAGCTCAGAGAAGTAATTATTTTCAGATTAGTTCTCATTTTCTCAGACCAAGTTTATTGCAATTTTATGTAGCTGTAGTCAGCCAATTATTTCAGTCAGTCATCCTCCAGACCTGTGGAAGTAAGAGTTTATCACGCAACAAGGGGATAGTTTCAAAAGTTGAACAAGTTGTCATTTCTGTTCTTTGTGTTAAAACATTAAAGCATTGTAACCTGCTTAGTGGAGGAAGCCTTTCTAAAACAATGGAATTTACCTGAGTATAATTAGAACAAGACATCCAGACTTCAGTGTCAACACCAAAATGTACTGAAATCTACTATTTCTTGCTGTTCATAAAAAGATGCTTTATATTAATTGTAAAATCATGACTAGATTAATACTGGCAGCATGTGGAGTTCCTTCTTTTTTCCTCTTTTTTGGGAAGTTTCTGTCTAAAGTGAACCATGTGGATGTTGGAATGACTGCCTGAAATGCATTTTTTTTTATAATGTTTGCTTTCTGACAAGTTATTTTTGAGTAGATTAATTGATCGATGTAACAGAGTAAATCTGATTTTAGATCTCTTTGGTCTAATTCATGATGGAATGTCCATTTGTTGTTGCATATGTAACTGAAATGTATGTGTGAAAGTTAAACTTTGAGATACTTATTTTAAGTTACTTATTTACAGTCAGTCAGTGGGGAGATACAGGCAACTCTTGGGGTAATTTCTCTAACCTGCTTTACACAAATACATTTGGAACCTGTTTCTGTAGGTTGAGTGTAAAGGGGGATGGGCTATAGCTGAGTAGATAGACTTGAGCTCTAATTTTTATGTTGCTGGAAAAAGATAGATGAGCTTCATCCAGGATTTTCGCTGTGCTGTAAAATGTGATGGTATTACAATGGTGCAGTAAGCCAGAAGTTAACTGAATAGTAGGTAATGTGGGGAAGATGTAACGTGCTGTAGTATAAAAACACTGGCTGTACGTCAGAAGACTTAGATTCTGTTCTTAGCTTTGCCATTCAGTTACTTTGCCATTTCGGACAGCCACTTTATTTGCATTTGCTACTGCTTCTCATCAGTAAAATTAAGACTGTGATACCTGTTGTCATCAAATTGTTTTCAAGGTTGTGTTAATTCTCGAGCAAGGTTTTGGTAGAGCTCACTAGGAATATTTCTGAACAGTAAAGGGAATACTGGGTACTAAAAAAAACTGAAGTATGATTGAGAATTAAAATCTTTTTTCTTTCTTTCTTTAGAGCTTCATCAGATGAAGGAGTGATACTCTTGAAACATGACAAAAAAATGGACTAATTAAAAGTTTTCCTATTTCAAGAAACCCCCTCAAAATGTATAGATCAGCAGAAACAGTCAAACGTCGACTCAACATGCATGCTCCTCCTCGGATAAGAAGCGTGGAAGTCGCTAGAGGAAGAGCAGGCTATGGGTTTACACTTTCTGGACAAGCTCCTTGTGTTCTTAGCTGCGTTATGAAAGGAAGCCCTGCAGATTATGTTGGACTTAAAGCAGGAGATCAGATATTTGCAGTTAATGAAATCAATGTGAAAAAAGCCTCTCATGAAGACGTAGTGAAACTTATAGGAAAATGTTCTGGAGTCCTCCACATGGTCATTGCTGAAGGGATTAGTCATATAGATTCATGTTCAAGTGATGAGGAAGTTGGTTTTTATGATGGGAAGGGGTGGCTGAAGCCCAAACCTGACTCTAAAGCTCTGGGTATAAATAGAGCAGAGAAAGTTGTTGAAGAAATGCAGTCTGGTGGCATTTTCAATATGATCTTTGAGAATCCTAGTCTTTGTGCTGGTAACTTAGATAATTCTGCATCAAAACAAAGATCATTTTCAGATTCTGCTGCTATTAAATTTGAAGCTGGAAATGAAAGTGTAGGCAATCCAAACCTTCTGTCAAAGGAAGAAATATCCAAAGTTTTGAATGATGATTCAGTTTTTAGAATTGGACTGGAGAGTGCAGAAGACTTTGGGTTAGATGCAAGCATTTTAAATGTTGCCATGATTGTAGGTTACCTAGGCTCAATTGAACTTCCTTCAACAACCTCAAATTTGGAAAATGAGAGTTTGCAGGCTATTCGTGGATGCATGAGACGTCTGCGGGCAGAACAAAAAATCCATTCGCTGGTGATGATGAAGATAATGCATGACTGTATTCAGCTCTGCAGTGACAAGTCAGGTGTAGTGGCAGAATACCCAGCAGAGAAACTGGCATTCAGTGCTGTTTGCCCAGATGACAGGAGATTCTTTGGACTAGTTACAATGCAAACAAATGATGATGCAAGCTTGGCTCAGGAAGATGAAGGGGTTCTGAGGACATCTTGCCACGTTTTTATGGTGGATCCTGAATTATTTCATCATAAAATTCACCAGGGCATAGCAAGACGTTTTGGACTGGAATGTACAGCAGATCCAGACACAAATGGCTGTCTGGAGTTTCCAACATCATCTCTACCTGTTCTTCAGTTTATTTCTGTCCTGTATAGGGATATGGGGGAATTGATTGAGGGAATGCGTGCGAGGGCTTTTCTTGATGGTGATGCAGATGCCCATCAGAATAACAGTACAAGCAGTAACAGTGATAGTGGAATCGGAAATTTTAACCAAGAAGAAAAGAATAATAGAGTTCTGGTGGTTGATTTAGGGAGCAATCCAAGTAAACACATTCCTAATAGTATATGGGAAAATCCAGTAGGAAGGGGACAAAATCAGCCTGCTTCCCATTGGAATGGCTTCTGTCATGAACAAGAAGGAAATATTCCTTTAGAAGTAATTCAGAATGATAAGTCCCAAAATGTTAGCAAACACTTAAGTCCTTCTGCTCGTATTGAAGTTCCACTGGTTTCCTCCCGAAATTCAGTACCCCCATCAAAGAAAAACCCAGCGGGCATAGGCAATCAAAGGTGGCTGCCTGTCCATGTTTTACAAGAATGGCAGCATGGAAATGCTAGCGATCAGGAGTCGTACACTGATTCTACAGACGGCTGGTCAAGTGTTAACTGTGGAACTCTTCCCCCACCAATGAGTAAGATTCCAGCCGACAGATACAGAGTTGACAGCAGCTTTGGTCAGCCGCAGTTAAAATCTCATAAAAACGAATGGTCGAAGAAGATGTTTTGCATGCAGAACAAATTTGGCCCTCCGCACAGTGTTAGGAAGTCTAAAGAAGATAAAAAGGTAAGAATATGTTGATACTTGTTCCTAAAAAATCAGAAAAACCCCAAACCTAACAGCCTGTGTTACAGCATGATATTTGCGTACTAAAATTTAAACATTTATTATAGCATTTACAAAATTTCAGATTAAGAAAGTAATATGGTTCTTTCTCCTTTGCAGAGGCTTTGCATATTCCCATTTAATTGAGTGCAGCTCTGGATATGTCCTTCTGCTGGAAGTGTTGTCTGTTAGAGCTTTCTCACATTTCTTCTTGTCTCTTCATTGTTTCCAAATGTTGAAGTGGCATGGCAATAAAAAGAGACATGACATTCCAGCAACTTCAATTCCTTCTGACCTCCAGCAGCAAAAGAATGGAAACAGTCTGGATCTTCAGTCTGGTTCCTTTTTTATAGAAGGCTGGCTTGCAAATGTTATTATTTTAGTGATACCTATTTTTATAGAGATGTAGTCTAATCATTAGTCAAAAACTTGTTATACACTTTTAACTGAATAAGACAGTTGTATTATCATAAAAATTAATTCCAGCAAACCTCTCAATACAAGTAGCATTAAACCTACATCAAAGGATAGTTGTTAATGGTGATTATAGTGTCCACTATTAGGGCACAAATCTAATGTTCTAACGGTAAGCTGTAATTCAAATTTTATTCCTAATTACTGCTTCATCCACTTGTTTTGTCTACTATCAGGCTTCTATAAACCAAAGCGAGAAGATTAAAAAAAAAAAAAAAGTGTGGGAGGGGTATCCAACATAATTACATAGCATTCCCTTTGCCACATACATGTTTTGCTGTTGAGGGAACTAATCTCATGGGAGTCTGTTGTTGATAACTGGGATTCTAGTAAAGTGGAGGTCATTGGTCTTACACTAAAAGAGTTAGTAGCAGAGTTGTATCTAAAACGTTTGCTGACTCCAGGGAAAGAGAGAACTTCATACTCCAAGTTAGTCTTCAAGAAGCATTGTCCTTCCATGAGGAAGTATTGCTTATATGATTGATTCAAGTCTCCATTCTATCCAAATCTGTTTGAAAAAAAATAATGTTTTTTTCACCAGGTTAAAAATATTCAACTGCTGCTCAAGTGGATTACAGTAGAGATTCATTAATAGTTATAAACAAAATCTTTGCATTGGTATGACACTCAGGCATAGACTTTTTGGGGACTAGAATGCAGAACTTTAGAACGTTTTGGTGCGGAAAGAGAAATATTTTTTATTGCTTTTCTTGCACTGTGAAGCCAACAATTTTCACATACATTCTTCTGTATGCTTTTTGTGCTGAAAAAACCAAACCCCCAAAACCCGAGTATATGTAATAGTTATACACTAGTGTATTTTTAAGGTGAAGTGGCTGCGACAGGCAGCAACATTTTCCAGACCCACAATGATGAATTAAATTTCAGATTTTCTTAAATACAAGGTGATTCACACTTTCTGAAAACCAAATAGAAATTATCTAAACAGAAACACTTAATTTGTAAAAACTGCCCACCCAAACCACCTAACAATCAGTTCTGCCTGCTACCCTGAAGACTACACGCTTTGTGGTCTCTTTGCTGATGGACCATGGAAAAGGCCTCTTGATGCGCAGCACCTGGTGCAGATGCATGATGGATGTCGGTCCCAAGTGCTCTTTGGGAACTGGACCAGCTGCATGGGATGCTGTTGAAATTCCTTGAGGGTCTCTGCAATATGTTTGTGTCTGCAGTGTTGTCCATGATAATAATGATAAGGATTAGATTTTTTTTTTTCCCCTAGAGATTTAAAACAACAAAAAAAAATTTTTGAAATGTTTGAAACATTTATTTAATGCAAGTGAAGAATATACTAATGAAAATTTCATAGAAAATTTTACGCTTTAAGATGTAAGATGTTCTATATTGGGTAAACAGTAATAATATTTCACTAACTGTATCACTCAGATCAGCATATACCAGAATATATGTTCCAACACTAAATATCTCAATTAATCATCTCTTTTAAGTCTATTTACTAATAAAATAGGCATTCTGGTCTTTGATTAGTAACAAATTTGTTTGCAAGACATTTAAAATGTTCCTACATGACTTTAGCATTTAGTTTCCTCATTAAGGCTGCAGAACCTTTTTTGCATTCTAATTTTGTTTTTCAGTGTTATTGAAGGCTATTGAAACTGATGAGAAAAGCTCATGAAAGTCTTGAAATCATTTGCAAGTATGAGTTGCAAGCACTTAACATTATTCAGAGTAATTCATAAAGCTGAAGTAGTACTATGTTCTCATCTTAAATTTTTAATGAAAATAGTCAGGGGATGTCATTATTGATGAATGTACCTCTGTACTTCTTTAGGTACTGCAGAAATAGGGAAAACCCATATTTTGCATATTAGAGCACTAATTCGCCTTCATAAAGGAATGATATTCAGAAGTTCACACTCTCTTTTTGCTTTGTGTGAAGAGAAGAGTTAAGACTGTCTATTCCAAAATGTTACTCACGTGGGTTAGGTGCTGCGTTCTAGAAAAACTGTATGTCCTCAGCTGCCTGTGACCTTTTTCAGTGGTAAGGACTGATTTTACACAGCATGCTCAGACGCATTCCAGTCATGGAATGAAGTATATAAAGTGGCCACCTGGGATTGCAGTCATATTTTTACAACCTAGTGGCTGAGTCTAATGCTTCATTTGCAGAGCAGTCCTTAAATTGCGCTCTAGTTAAGGTGGGGCTTTTTGTCCTTTACACTAATACTGAAGGATAATATATCCTATGAGTGGGAATGTGCAGAAGCCACTAGAGGGAGGAAAGGTTACCAAAACTAGAGTTTTTTGTGATGGACTCTGCACATCCATACTACATACATCTTCCTTGGGGAAAGGACATGATTCCTGGATGCAATTGTGATCTAGCAGAACTGCTGTGCAGCTAAACAGTGATGATGACCACATGCTATACAGGAAAATGTGCTGTCCTGTATGGTACTCGTGGGGGGTAAAGGGAGCATAAACTCTTTCCTGATTTTATAGCTGCACTGATGAAACATTTGTGAATTGTACAGAGCACAATAGCAGATGTGAGACAGCTCTAGCGAACGTATCTATTTAAAATTGCATTTCAGAACTAGACCTGGGAAGTGTTTCTTGTGGGTATGGTGTTTCAGACTTCAGGTTACAAGGAAGTAAACACATTTTCTGAGCTGTTTTCCCTTTAGTGTTGTAGTCCCTTTAATGATTACGTTTTCAGCTCACAAATTAGAATTGTGGTTAATGTTGTAATAACTGGCAAAAATACTCTTAATATTCTTCATACTGCTATAAAGCATTTTAAAGTTCAATATAAGTCTGAATAGTTGAAAAAAATTAAAAATGCCTAATTTGATTAAATGAGGCTTTTTGTTTTGCTTTAAAATGTTGTAAGGAATTTATCCCTAAACTACTGAATTCATACTTTCACAATTGCTGTATTTTTTTATGTTTTAATTTTTAGCTTTTAAAATGGTGGTTGCACGTGGGAGGAGGAGAACCAAGTCAGGGAAATTTTGGTTCTATTCTACCTCTTCTAACTGAGATTTACTGGAAGGTATCTCTGGCCTTATCCACCTCTGAAATTCTTTCCTGCACTGAACTTCATGTTTCCCGTGTTTCTTAGAAGTTTCATGTGAGCAGATTTCTACTGAAGCATCTTACGAGACTTTTTGGGGTGTCTCCTTGACTAGTGGGAGGCCTGATGATGTTGCTGAAATTCACTGGAAAGGAAGATCATAGAAGGTGGCTTTGAATGGCTCAGGATGATTTCTGGCAGCAAGAACCTTCTGAATTGCTTAAGACTGATAGTGGGTAGGGGTACGTGGTCTTTTGAGGTCTATGAGACTAGCAGGTGAAGAGACTTGTTATGGTTTCAGTGGGAATGGAATAATTACTGGTTTTCTGCTTGTTATTCCTTTTGTGCTGTACTGCTTCCTTTGCTATTGCCTTGTTATTTCCACCTTCTTGGGCGTCCCACTAAGTTTTAGTCACTTACCTACGCATCCTGTTGCGTGATTTTGGGTTACACAGAAGAAAAGCACCATAAGCAATATGAAAACATCAGGGGATGTTAGGATTGGCAAGGGGCTTGAGAAATTGCTGAACAGGGAAGCATTCCTTTCCCTCTAGACTAAATTAATCTAATACGTTTGATTTTGTTCAGCCCTCGCTCTCTGTTTTTGGGCTAGTGCCTGGCCAAAAATGTCTACCCGTTACTGTTTTAAATTACATTTTACTGGGAAAATACTCCTTTTTCCACTGGAAAGCTTCATAACAGTCAGTTTAGTCTTTGAGTTTTCTCTGTTAGGACAGAAGCCTCGGCATTGACCTCTCACCATTCTTTGTTTTTAAAAAGAAAGTTTGTTTTAATATTGTGGAGGCAAGTATAACATTTAAGATCACAAATAGTTTTACAACCTGAGCTTAATAACCAGTATTTGGGTACTAGGTCTATTCCAAGTGAATATGACAAATCTATTAAAAAGCCTTTTAAAAATTTGGGTATTGATTTTTAGAAACCCTTTTCTGCTTCATATTTGTTGTAAGACTTCTTTCTATCTTGAGCATCTTTCCTTACTGATATATTTTCTGAGTTACTATTATTGTTACTCTGTTTTGATCAGAAGTTTAACTGTAACTACTTCAGAGTTGTCTTTGTTTCCAAAGCAAGTATTACTGAAAAAGATATGCTGCTCAAGTTAAAAATGGAATAGGCTTTTATGGTGAAAATTTGTAATTTGCTTTAAATCCAAGAATTGTAGTTTTTAATGGTGGTAACTGGGTGGCGAACTAACTGAAAGGCAGATATTTTAGATGCAAAGACAATGTTGGCAAAGCTGTGTGGTTCCCATATTTGTTTTTTGTTGTATAATTACATGTTTTTTTCCCTTTCTTCTACAATTCTGTTCGCTCACCAGCTTAAATTGTTCCACCCCAGCTGTTTATAAAGCAGAATTAATGGCAGCTGGATCACTATTCTTATGCAGTACAATTTAACTTTAACCTTTGGAATTACAGGCTTTTTGAGATGTACATATATTCCTTAAAGAGAACTCAACTGAAATCCCAAACACCAAGCTAGATCTGAGAATGTGCTAATGTGAATTAATCTGCAAAGAGGCTTTTATATGAAATAGGTCCTCTGATACATTTTGCTATGAGAAAATGAAAAAGCAATTACGTGTTTAGTAATTTCATGCAGCCTTTTCATATGTATTCTAATTCTCTGAAAATAATGATCTAAAAAAATGGTAAGTTCTAGGATCTATAAAAATGTATGAAAAGCCAGAATAATGCTGGGTGGTTTTTTTCAGAAGAGAAATCAAATGAAATGTGGAGAGTAAATGTCTGTAGAGCAATGTTGACTTTGTGAAATTTTGTCATTTCAAATTTATGTTCTAGCTAGAGATTGAGAATTATTCATTACACCTGAATTTACATGTTTTCTAGATCAAGTGTAGATTTGGACTGCAATTAACATCATGACAATTAAGGGGAGATGCAGGCATCTAAGTATTTCTGAGCTAGTTTTGAGTTGCAGAATCACAGGAGAAGGTAGCATCTTGAGAAACAAAGAGAAACAATGAAGAAAACTGTGTGGAGAAAAAGAATAAGCAGAGAATGAATTGGAATAATGAAAAATGGCTGTGTTTTATGTTTTAAACATAGAAGCTTTGAGATAAGATATAAAATTACTGTCTGAGCTTTCAGTTGTACAAAGATAGAGCCCAATAGCTTGCATTTGAGAAGCTTTAGAGAAGAAAAGGAGCTGTAAAATACCACTTCTGGAGAAGAAACAGATCAATGTGGAATAAAGGTCTTTAATTAACAAAAACAAATATGGAATTGCTAAAACTTACCTGAAGTATCTAAATAGAGACATGGAGAAATGAAGCTTCAAGAGAAAGACTTCAAAATTCATCCTATCAATAAAATGGCCATTATGACATCAAAAAGTTTGCAAAGATAGTACCAGAGAAGAATATTCTGCATCATCAAAGGAAATTCTAGCCCTTTTAGGTAATCACATGTTATCAGGCCTTCCATACACTTAGCAGCTGTGCCTTTGAAAACAATGTCTTTGCACCCCACCTTCTACAGGAACCATATTTCATCACTATTATGATGTTAGAAACTTTTGGTTGTTTTCCAGTCTGAATTCTAATCATGGTCACCTTATACCCATTTCTTCATCTGCTGATGTCTCTTCTAATGCACGGGACTCTTTCATTTTGTTTGATATAAAGTGCTTAGTCCCTCAGTCTTCTGGGAAGTAAAGTTTTCATTATCCTGCTGACCTTAGTAGCCCTTTTCTGACAGTAATCTAGCTTAAATTCTTCTTTCTTAGAGCTGGGTGACCAAAATTTTATGCTGATATCTTGATCAGGGTTTTGTATAATTGTAGTGTACATTGTGCTGTCTCTGTTGTAAATACCTCATACAATATGTCTTCATATATGACTTATTTTTTTCACAGCCATATAGCTGTGGCTAACCATAATAACCATAACCATTGACAGTTAATACTTATTTTGAAATCAGTCAGTAAAAACATCTTTGCATGAGGTATCCAATATTGAGATCAATATCCCATTTTAGACACTGGCCAGAAGCAGCTGCTTAGAAAAAACATGGAAGAGCAGTGAAAAATATCTCTTTCTAATTTTCAGCAGCACGTGGTGTTAAAGACTTTCCTCTGGTAGGGACAGCATCCATATCACTGTGCTTTGTAAACCTTTGCTCTTGAATTTGTTGTTTCTTAAACTTAGTTGTACTTTTGGCATTCCTGGTATCACTTGATTGATATATTCTGCAGTTTAGTAGCATTGAAAGAGAACAATACATAATTGTACTTTACATATAGTTTCATTTCATACCTGCTAATCTTTGTCATGAGAAATACTGAAGGATCTCACTCCCTATTTATTTTCTCTTTGTCATTTAATTTTATTTTAAACCTCAACCACCAATCACTTATTTTCCAAGCAGAAGTCAGCTTAGTATCTTCCCATACAAAAGTTTTTTCATAATTGTAATCTTCTTCCCATAGTCATACACTATTATTTTTGAGATGAATTGACCAGAACTGTAAGCAGTTTTGAAAATGTGTGAGCAGGCAATGTATTCATAAAGCTAAAGTCTTGATTGCCTTTTCTGATGATTCTTTATTTGCCTTTTTGATTGTTACTGATTATTGGGCCGTACTGACTTAATGTTTCCCGCTAATTCCTGCCTGATGTTCAAGATGATTTGGAAGCAATTGTTATGTGTGTACTTGTAATTTGCTCCATGTTTTCCTCTAGTATA
Source organism: Aramus guarauna (assembly GCA_013400195.1). Lineage (NCBI taxonomy): Eukaryota > Metazoa > Chordata > Aves > Gruiformes > Aramidae > Aramus > Aramus guarauna. The sequence goes on from VXBL01003620.1 coordinate 761,714, forward strand.
CTTGCATCTTTCTGCTCCTCTGCAATTTCCTCCTAATAGGCTTCCAACTCATCCGAGAAACTATTATCTGGTTATACTGAGAAAATGATCTTACTATTCCATCTGCATTAATACCATCGACACGTGTGAGGTTTTTTTGAAAAGGGGTTAGGATAATACTGAAATGTAGGTGGTCAGAGTCCTGTGCCTGGTGTCCTTAGTCCAGGAGACAAGCAGTAAATTTCAGTTACTTGGATGTCCAGTGTGACAGGACAGCCTCTTTTCTGTGTCTTCCCAAAGTGCATAGAAATCTTAGATGAAATTTCGTGTCATTCTTGATTATCTTATGAAGAGGCTGCCATTACAAATGCTACTGTAATGGTGAGAAGGCAGTGAAATGTGTCATTATTATCTGATTTGTAAAGAAGTATTCTTAAAAGTGATCAAATCCATCGACCGTTTGAATCCTTTGTCATACTGGTACCAAAAAAAAAACATTATAGGAATTGACGTGTAATTAAAGCCTGTGGAAAAACTGTCTGTAAAGTTTGAGTGATGCTAGACCTTTTTCAATTAACCTAATCCAGTTTGGCGAGGTGATGTCAGTCCATGATGATGGCAGCAGCACAGGGCATTATTTCATTCTTCTTTTGTTCCATGGCATATGGAGCCCTCTCCACAGCCTACCTATTCCCCAGGACTTACTGCTTCTCTTCCTGTTACGGTCCAGGGGAACCTTGGAGCACAGAAAGCTCTTTTCCCATTTCCCTCCCAAATTCTTTTATCTCTTTCAGGGTACAAGAGGCCGTAACCCAACATACCCCATTTTTCAATTCATCCCATTCTCGGGCCCCGTAGACCGTCCCTTTACAAGTCCATCAAGCCTGTGCTGTCAGGTTTTGGGTGGTGGAGCACGTGCTGCTGGCTGATAGGATGGAGGATAAAGGCAGCGGGTCATCGCCTATGGTCTTGCCTGCTCTGCATTGCTATAGTGGGACGGTCACTCAGCTAACGGGACCCGTAATCAGGAGAATGGGCGCTTAGGGATGGTAGCGGACAACAAATGGTCCAAAGCAGGATTTGAGGCTAATATTGATGATAAAATAGTATTTGTATCAACTACTTGGTTCTATGATGCTCCCAGACTTCAAGTATTTTTTGAGATTTTGTGCACTGACTATATTAGCATGACTGTGGCATCCCTGCTGCCTATCCTTTTTCAGAAGCGGCTAAATTCAGAACTTTCTGAAGTCTTAAACCTGCATTTTTTGTAAAGATGAACTGCTGCTCCAGACCGACCCTTCTGCTTTTTAACATCCGAGAGTCAATTTGGCATGTTTTGAATATCCACAGAAGTTTCAAATTCTATGACCTGTGTATTTGGGTTCCGAAATATTTTTCAGTTTGCCATATAAAGTCAGACTCAAACCTAAAAGCAGTGAGAGTGTTTGAAAGCTTCAATAGCTGGAAATAGGAGTAGGACAAATTAAAATTTGATGATTTTATAGTTAGCATGATTAAGCTCTGTGACACATAGAATGTTGCAAATTCTGTATTAATTGAACTCCTTAAATTGAGGCTTTTTATATGAGACTTTCTTTTATTTTGCGATAAAATCTGTGAATATAAGCATCTTCCTTTCATTATGTGCTTTTTAGAGGTGATTAATCAGAAATCAGTACTCAGATTGACACTTGTACAGACTGTCATAGAGTTTTTGTTAAAAGACTCTGATTTATTTGACTTCTTAGTAAAGGGAGGTGCTTACCTGAGGAATTGATTCTCTGGAGCAGGATGGCCAGTTGCTCTCTGGGTGATGGTTATTTTTTGTTGCAAGTGTGATTTATCTGGATTGTATAAGACTCCCCAGACTGTTGTTCTGGTGCATTTTTCTAATCTATGTGACCATTGTAGCATGTGCATGGTCCTTTTGTACTGATTATCTTAAATGGTCGTCAGCATAGAAGATGGTTTACTTTTTTTGCCGGAAAAGGAGGAGAAAACAATGTCTATCAAAATTATTACATAACAGTAACTATGGTCTTGTTTTAGAGCTCTTAGCACTTTGTTCATGACTTGAAATTACTCTCTTCTGCTTTTTTTCCTCAAACATTCTAAAAAATAATTTCACTCTTGTGTGTATGAATCTTGGGAGAATAACTTTCATTGTGAAACAGTTTTGAAAGCATCCTTCTGTAAATGTAAATGATCAGGCTTATTACAGTAGTGTGTTTTTAACTTTTTAGATTAGGTCCCCTTTTATATTTTACCTCTCCTCTTCCTGCTGTACCACAGAGCAGCCAAAATCTCTGTCCCATAAGGTTCAGCCCCTTTAATTTCCCCTCAAGGTCACAAATAGTAATGTGTTTTTCATGAAAAGATTAAATTTGCTAGATGTTGTAAAGCTGGCCTAAGCCTCACAGTTTTATTCTCCTTCCCCCTGCCCCCCCCTTCTGAATTCCTGCTGCTAGCTCCCTGTATTTTCCGTTGTCAAGGATCCCTGAACACCTAGCAAAAATCTCCCGCTTCCTTAGCCTCTTGTACTTCAAGAGCTAAGGACGCTGCCAGCGTCCTTGCCTTACTACCTCCTTCCTGCTTCTCCAGCTTTAAAACTGTGGTATCAGAGAGGAATCTCACTGTTGTAGAGAGACACAAAGACGATGTAGTACTAAATGGAAATTTCAGGTTATTATGTATGACAATTTGTTAAAAAGTTATAATGCTTGATAAGTGCATTTGCTGGAATATGGAAGAGCATGATGCAGCTCGTGCTATAGCTGGGAATTTCTTTAAGCTAATTGAAGATGTTTGGTGTTTGGTTTCTTTGGGTTCTGAATAATTGATAAGATTTCATTAACTTGCTTCTGTGCACGCAAGCTCCAGGTTAGAGTATCGTATTGACTGTCATAGTTTCACATTGCATTTCGTTTGGTAGTACCAACTTAAGGAGTTCCTGTCATGCTCAGGCTGGAGTTGGCAGGGAGCATCATCAGTGGTGTTATCGTGACTTTGTGGATCTGTGTTAGAAAGAGGGCTATATCATTTCATACACTAGAGTTTATCTTAGCGGAGATGAGGGGGCAGCCTGCTGCAGTTTGGAAGCTGGCGTGAATGGTCAGATACAGGCAAAGTCCTTTACGCCAGCACAGCTGCTGAAAAAAATGTTACATGGAATTGGTGCCTAACTTGTTTATTAGTTAAAATGACTTCTAAAACCCCATCCTTTTTCTTTCTGTCTTTAAGAACAAATCTTTAGATTTGTGCGAGTCACTTTGTATTGGATCATTTTTGTTCTTTCTGTCCCTCTGTCTGCAGTCTAGCATGAGTTGTACTTCTTCACTCCCTCTGTCTTGCTAATACGTGAAGTACAACCTTTTCCCCTTTCTCATTTGTACTTGTCTTGAACACCTTCCTTGTTATCAGACAGAAATTCTTCTCGCTTGGACACAGTCACAAACTGCTCTTGTATCAATCCTTCTCTGGTGACTTTTGTTTTTAATGTCTTTCTTGCCAAGTAGATTAGGAGGTAGCTCATCCACAAGGCCAAATAAGCAGGTTAAACATTAAATTTAAAAAAATTGTATTTGAAGGGAAAGAAAGACTATAGTTTGGGCGGTGATTGATCGTTATTTGAGGGGAATGCATTTTCCCTTGCCATTTCCTGCTAGCCTATGGAAAAGGGGTGACCTAGTCGTGTATTAAAAGATTACGCATCATCCTGCTTTTTCTCTTATGATTATACATTTAACTGTTATTTCAGTCCATGCTAGTTTGTAATTTTTACTTTGTTATAAGAATAGAAAAAGGAATGGATTTTTTTTAGAGCATCAGTATTTTAATTCCTTTAATCCTTTGTTGGTTTTCCTCTCCATCTGCCAAATCATAACAGAATAACGGCTTTGAGAGATATGTTCTTTTGTACTTTCACTGGGATAGATAGTAGTAGCAGGGTTGTATCCGTATTGCAAAATGCAGAGGACGTGTTGCTGTAGCACGTGCTTTTTACCAATCAAGGTGTTTTCACAAATTTCTGTGCTTTTCTGTTTGTTTTTGGATTCCTAAAATGAAGACACTTAATGCAATATCAGATGGACTTTAGTCTATAGTACTGTTCTGTGATAGGATTTCTTAGATTTTCTTGAATATCTAGATATTTTGAGAGTTTTCTTTCACAGATTCTGCAATACAGTGTTTCCAAAAGAGAATCTTTAAGATGTGATAGTAAATAGTTGTAGGGCTTATAGGCAATCTGTATTTTAAAAACCCCACAGCCCAGTGTTCATGTAGCAAGTTTCAGTGGTTTAGCTTGGCAGCTAACAGTGAATGAAACAGCATTGTGTTGGTGATACAGTGTACAGTTTTGAATGGTTTTTAGGTTCATTTAATGGTTTTAATATCTGTTTAATACTGTAATAAATGCTTTTAGAAGTATGATAACTTCTTTATGGCTAACACTGCAAAGTTTACATAAATATCTGTCATTGCACTAGCAATCTCTCTTTGCTCAAATACTGCAAATTTCCTTAGCCATGCTGCTGAGTACGTTCTAGTTGCAATGGCTGTTGTCTCTTCAAGTCATGGCTGCTTTTATTGCCAGCTGTTCAGAGTCCCCTGAAAAACATTTGCCAAAATGTTGCTGCTATTTGCTTAAGCCATGTGACTCTTAGGCAATTTTTTAAACTGATCTTCAGAAGCAGGTCTGCCTTCATAGTCTGAATGTCTGGAACAGAGTCAAAAAAGGATGAAAAGGGAGACTTCTCAGCACCATTGCCAGGAAATTAAATACTTTGTGAAATGCAGGCTTTTTTTTAGCAATGTCTTCCTTAATTTCCTAGATTATTAATTTGATTCTTCAGAGCAAGGAAGAGATTTTCGTCAGTTGAAAACAGTACTCAGGGCTCAGTACTGAGTTTTGTGTAAGTGTCAAAAACCGTAAATAAAAATTTTGATTGGATGCTGATGTACTGTTCTCTTTTCTACTACCACACAATTTGTGAGTGCGTTTTGTCTACTCTCCCTCTTTGTTGTGTTTCTGACCACAAATAGGTAAGCAGCATTTACTTCTAAAATGGGGCATCTGGTGATAATTAGTCTTATCTAGAATCTGTTTCTCAGGGAAATCTAATTAGATTTGTCTTCAGGCAGTTTGTTCCTCTTCCTTCAATTTGTAATGTTACTGTTTCAAAATTTTTTTGAGTGTATGTTCTCTAGTTGTGTGTCTTAATCTCCCAGAATCATATATGGCAATCTCCACTATTTAAACAGGTACTGTACAGTTTATATTCATTTTAGGCTGAATTAGAATAAAAAATGAAAATATATTCGTTATTCAAAGTAGGTATGAGTGCTATTGATAGTTTTTTCCTTTGTTTCCTTTCACCAGTTTTCTGTTATGAAAGATGAAGTCCTCTGAGCGATGCGCTTTGTTTTGAGAAATAATAAAAGACTATTAAGCAGAATCCACACTGTGTAACTATTTCATTAGTTTCAAAATACCCATTGTACTCGCACTAATGATGTAATGAATTTCGCTAGCCTTAGAATTTGCCGAGCTGTTTGTAGTCCGATAGTTTTTTCACTAATTCACTGATGGAAAAGTTAAAAATTGCAATACTGGTGTGGTCATACTTGACTAGTGGTGAAACCTAGTAGTTGTACATATATATTCATGTTGTTTTAACAGGAACAACTCACACAGGAGGAGCCATGTCACAGTTTTGCTATTTATATGCAGTAATAGTAATGGATACCGCTGAATTTAGCAGGGGTTAGTGTGGAGTTCACTGCCTGACACAGATTACTGCCTTAGGTATGGCTAGGGTATGAGCCAAGAGTGAACCACCTCAGTGGTACCTGCCTGGGTGCACAGACAATTTTAGAAGTTGCTCAGAAAGACAGGAACTATCCTCATTCCACTGGGTGCTATCTGTGAACATTTACAGAGAGCAACTCGCCTGTCTTCACTTGTAGTTGATCGTTTTAGCAAAAGCCATCTTAGCTTGATTATATGGCTCTTTTAAATGGTCTCTAAAAAACGTTAGAAGCTAATCTCCAGCGGCCAGACTTCCAGTTTTCCTTGGCAGAACCTGCCCAATTTTCTTCTCAGCCAATAAAAAAAAGCCCTTAGTAAACTGGAAATTGGGAGGTAAGGAGATTTCAAATAAAAATGGATCACTTTTAATACTGAATGAAGAAGCTGGAGTCTCAGCCTGTTGCAGTGGTGAACCCTGCCACATACATTGGATTCAGATTCGTGTATACTGTGTTATGTCTTGACATTTCTGGGAGCTTGTAAACAGTCTGTTGTGAATATTGGTGACTGTCAGAGCCCTGTTGCTAAAGCACAGTGTTGACTCCATAGGAAAAAAGCAAACAGGCAGACAGCATCTGTTGGATACCTTCTCTTTTATTGCAGTAAGGAGACTATAATATTTTTGAAGCTCTTCTCTGCTTTGCATGAGTGGTTTTTAGCATGAGCTTATAAAGATGTGAAATTTATGATTTTTCCTCTGGTTAATGTGACATATATAGACTTTCAAACAAGTGACAAAAGGGATATAAAAATATTTCAGAATTGAGAGCACAGCAACATGCCCAAAGGAAGAAACAAATACAAATATAAAATTTAGTAAACATTACAAAGCTGCCAGTAAGCAATTATAAAAGTAATAATAAATATATTTTTAAGCTTACTGTGCCAAAGGAAGATGCTGAAATGAAATAGAAGAAAATTTACTCTGAATTAAACTCTGTTATTTTCTAAAGTGAAAAAGCATCAGAAGATAGGGACGAATTTTTCCCACATTCAATGTTGTAATGAAAGGAATCCAAAATTTCAGGCACATAATCGCAAGTTTTCATAATGTGCTGAGTTTATGTACATCTGCTTAGCACCAGTCACTGACTGTGTGCCTACTCTTAGCTTTAAGCGTTCACTTTGCCATTTGGCATAAACTCGGTATGTACAGGCTGAGCTATTGTAGCTTAACTGACATCTGGTGGGTGACTTTTTAAGGAGAAAGAGCACGTCTATGGGGAAGAGAGAAAGCCATTAGATTTAATCATTACAGCACCAATTCTAGTCATGGAACATCCAAATGAAGTGATTTTTTTCCTCAAACAACAGTTCCAGCATTTTGTACTGTGTGATTTAAAAAGTTAGACTTCATGGTAACAAGCCTTTTTTTTTTTTTTTTTTTTTTTTTTAAAGAGTAGTGAAGGTAAAATTTTTAGAAGTATGAAGAAAGATTCCAACAGAAGCTGGGTGAGATGATTTCTAGGATGGTGATTTCCCATAGAAAGAACAAATATTTTGTTACTGTAAATGTTTTCCACTTAAGACAGTAAAGAGCTAGGATTGTCTTGCTTTTAATTAAGTTCTGTCCGCTAATACTGACATGATGTAGCATGTGTACACTTCAGCAACCTAACTGATGACTTGTGTTTATAGAGTAACTTAATGCTGATTATTTATGATATTTGACTTCAGACTGGAAAAGTCATAACTTTAATGTTTTTAATACGTGATTTTACGGGGGCATGGCAAGTGACCAACTTGTGCTGAAATTGTGGTCCTGTTACAGGTTTGCATATCCATCTGCTTGGAATTCCATACCTGTTGATGCTTGAAGTTCAGATGCTGTTGCTGTGATCAGCACTGTGCTGAAATTGAAGTAGTAAAATAATTATATCTATTTTCTGCTTTGTTTAGGGTGCGAAATTTGGCCATCCAATGGGATTAAATCAGCCTCCTCCCCCGCGTTCTTCTGTTCGAAGATCGTTTGGAAGATCTAAGCGATTTAGTATTACTCGTTCTCTGGATGACCTTGAGGTAATTAACTTTCACTTAAAACTTAGAAGTCAGTCCTGCATCGGAACTTATAATAGTTAATGCTGATCATTAATGGAAGAAAGAAAGAAATAGCTGTAGTGTAATAAAGTTACTAATCATATGACATTTATGTGAGAGGAATACAGATTTCAGATATCATCTGACTTTTTCAGTGTTTCTTTAATAGTTTACATTGATGACAGCAGTGGCTGTTCTTTCTGTAGGGAATTGTGACTTTATTTTACACATAACAGCTGGTCATGTAAAGCAAAACGATGCAGTTCATCGTAAAATGTTCATCGTATCTTAGAAATCATTGTATCATGTTATATTAAAAATCAAATGCTTGTCATATTCTTTTTTTCATTCAGCTGATGATCATTGCATTGAGAAAATTTTGGGGGTTTACATTTGTTGCTGGAACAGGTTCTTTACATAACTTCCTAAGGAATGTAGCTTAATGAGTATTGAAAAGTTTTTAAAAATACTTAAATAGTTTTTTCCTTCTTACATGTCAGCAGTCGAGAAAAAGCAATTCCTTATCAACTTGGTGTTGGTCATTGGTTATGGTGATTTTGGGTTTTTTGGGTGTAACATAACAATGCTATTTCACATCTGGTATAACATCAGCTGATGCCTGGGCCTCAGTGGCCAAACCTTACTGATTTTGGGGAAAACAAGGAATGAAAAGCCATCTGAATTTAAAAAGCTGCTCCTCCTTGCTCTGCTGAGAGCTTCCCTCAACCAGCTGTAGGAATATGGCTTCATGATATCTTCTAGTGTGCTTCCTCAGGAAAACCTGACCCATAGTGATGTGAAGGTGAATGGAGAGATTTTTCCCTTGTACCTTTTTCATACTTATCTGGAAGTAGGTTTGAGGTTGGGGAGAAATAAAAATATGTGCAGAGCTCTTGGCATAGGAACCATGGAATACGTATTATACTGCTCTTCAGCATGGGAGGGAATGCGGCACACTGATTCCACTACATGGGAAGGAGGTGTTTAAAAAGCGTTTTGAGATGGGAGGAGGAAAGAAGGAGATATTCTGAGTTTCTTGCTGTGGGAAAATGTAGGAAGGACGGCGTTTCACTGGCTGAACTAAAGGAGAGGAGAGCTCAGTGCACTGGATTTTTGAGTAACAGGATATATGGAAGGAGCTTCTGGTGTGCTTAGGGAATGCAGGTAGGAACTGTAATTACTTATTTCTCAGATGTTTTAAAGGATGCTTTTCATTGTGGTCTGTATCTTGTTGTCTGAAGCTTTTAAGTGTCTTGATTTTTTTTCTAGTCATGGAAAACACTTTTTTATTATCTTTGCACGCATAACTTTGATACAGTAATTGCATAGCTTTAACAAACAGAGTAAGATCCTCTGAATAAAGCTGTGTGGGAACTATCTAGTTACATCTTTCTTCATCAGAAAATAGTGATTCTTCTAAATTAAAAAAGTTTGCTACTATGTATTACCAGTTTTGACTGAATTTTGGGTCGCAGTAAGAGAGAATCCTCTCAGAATATCTAAGAGCCTAGTGCTAGTAATTCACATGCAGTTAGAAAAACATGGTTCACGCCACGTTTTTCCAGAGTCAGAATTCATAGATATTTATGTGCACATCTCCTATTTTGAGAGAGTGTTTTAAACACCAAAGAGATGATTTAATTTCTGTTGTAGGAGCTGTTTTACATTGAATAAATATCCACTAAAATAGGGACTTGGTACTTACTTTCTGTTAGTTTCAGAAAGATGTCATAGTCCCTGACCTAAAAAGTCCATTTTTCTTTTATTATGTCTTAGTTGGTACTCGTTAGTGTCTATAAATTGAGTAGCACCAACAAGAGGGATCGAGAGGATCACTGTGTTACCCTGTGTCCTAATTCTTAAAGCTGTTACTTTGGATGGGGAAACTTACCTTCTAGGTCATGGTCTTAATTAGACAAAGAAACAATCTCTATTAAAATTGGTGTTTGGATGCGTGCCCTTATTACATGTAGCTATTTGGGTGTGGACCGCGCTCTGTCAATTGCTTCTTTTCACTTTGAAATCTCTTTTTTTCCCCTCTGCATGCCATTAGAGAATGATATCCTAGCCACAACTTCATGAGTCAAAGTAAACTAGTGTTGAGGTGATTCAATTTTAGTTCTAACTTTAACGTTGCTACTGCAGCACTTTCCCCAAGTACTGTTAAACGAGATGTAGTAGAACACAATGTTGTTACTACATGTTTAGATTATTTCAGGCCATCTATTTAGAGTTGCTGGAAGGGGAAATAACAATACCAGGAAATTCTTAGAGACTCCACCTTTGGAATAGTGATTATGAATATATTGTATAGGCTGCTCGGTTGCTTTTGTGTTCTTTCCAGTTATCTTAGCAGAATGGATAAGGTACTAACCCAAACGTGAAGTTTAAAAATGAATATGCTTCTCTGAGCTTAGGGGTTTGATTCCTGCTGACATCTAACTTAGTCTTCTAAATTGAGCAGAATAAGTAGGTTCGGTGCAGTTTCTTTTATGTGTATATGCTGAACACTGTTCATTTGCTTATGGGTCTGAAGAAGGTTGTATTTGGGTTTTTTGTGAAAGTATGAACTTGCTCCTCTTGTCTTTGGAGCAGTGGTGTGTGAAGTATCAGCTGTTAGTTTTGCTGTTTTCTGCCATAAGGTGGCGTCATTTCTTTGCAGTTTGTTTTATTTTTTTTAACTCTATCCAAGTGTAAAACATATTTTTCTATATATTATTTCAGTAAATAAAAACAATGATTGCAAGTGAAGATTTCATCGTTTAAATTTGTTAGATTCTGGCTGGCTATACACACACAGACAATATTTTTACAAGGTTAGAATTAGCTGTAATGGTACTGTTGCCCCTCCATAAGCATTTTTCTCTTACTTGCAGAAGCTGTATTATACAGAGAAGAAAATAGACAAGTTTGTAGGATTAACCTCTAGGTACTGTTTTTACTAATAGAACCTGTATACAAGATTATGTTAAATCTGCAGAGATGAGTATAGGATGAGAGTGAAAAATTAATGGATGCGGTTATGTTAAGACTATGGTACAGAAAATGTCTCACAAAATGCACAGTTTTATTTCTGAAATGTGGAAATTGTGCTTGTTCACACCAGGGCTGAATATTATTGTTGTAAGTTGGAACTGAATTCAGAAAATTATTGTGTCTAGTATATGCCTTAATTCTGCTGTTTTCACAAGAAATGTATTTAGAACTTCTTCCTTATTACATTACAAGAAATCTGTTTTTTTATTAAGACTAATAGACTTTGGAGTAATGAAATAGATAAGATCATCTTTCTTCCTACTTTTCTTCCCTACAGGTAAGTGCCACTGCTCTCATCCTCTTGCCCAGTTCCGTCCTGGCAAAGGCATTGTTTGTAGATTTATAAACACTTAAAAGGTGACTCTGTGAGACTGCAGAGACCAGAACACTGCCTTTGTAAAAATTTACATTAAGCAGGGTAATCCTTTTACTCATCAGCAGTTTTGGTACCAGATTCCATAACACTTTCAACTATAGCTCATTCCATTCATATCTTAATTTTTCTTGAGGTCTGTAAAAATAAGGCACCCTTGCAATATTCCCTTGAAGTCATCAAATTTAGGTTCCTCCTCTTCAAGGTGAGCATTCAAAGCTGTTGTGTTTCCTGAAAATCATTGCGGCACTTGTACCTTTGGTATTTCTCTGCCGGGCAGAATAGTATCATGAGAGACATAATATCTTAGGCAAACAAGTGTAAGCTCTTTGAGTTTTGTTAAACAATCTTTTAATGTAAAGATATTTTTAAAATTAAGGACTAATTAATTCTTTTAACTAAATATCAGGACAAAAAAAGATGGCCGTTGCTGTTTTCCTTCTAGTCCTCATCCCATTTTGGAAACCTTAAAACTGTATCCTATATGAAAAGGAAGATTTGGATAAAATTTCTAGCATTTAGTAATGTTTTTGAAGTTGGAATGTATCATACATTCCTTTTAAAAAACAGTGTGAGGAATTTTGTTAGAATGTTCTATCTTAATTATAATCATTAATAATGTAGTATTATTAGCTGTTATTATAGATAATAATGCTTGATTTTTGTCTGTTTTGTTAATTCCACTGAAGCAACTTTTTTTGCATTTCATCTGCTAATTGAAAGCATACAACACATCTCTTTGGTATGAGGTTTTTATACTAATGAATGACATGTCTCTGCTGGATATTAGATTTGGCATCTGTGGGTGGCAAAAACCCCTAAATGCTCATTTGACTTAATAATGAGATTTTAAGTGAGTACCTGCCTTTGTTTGACTGATTTAAATAATCAGACAAAGCTTACACAGGGAGATAATAGCTTGTATTAGAGCAACTAGTATACTAGGAAAATCAAGACAAGAAGAGCTAACATGCGCCAAACTTTTCCCACCCTGCCAGTTGATCTAATAAAAAGTATTAACTCTCCCTGCAGAGCTCGCTTCACTGACGTTCTCAGATCATCACCACGGCCACAATGCCATCACTATGGCTAGCATAATTGCGTGATTTAAATCAAGAGGCCTCTTCATTCTCAGCTTATAATTATTAATTTAAAAATTGAAAAGAATGTATATTTTTGTCTTTAAGTTTTACCAATATTTTTAGGCTATGATAACTTGCCATGGGCTGCCAGTATACACAGGTTCCACCATGTACTACATTCCAGTATTGCATCTTTTGCAAGTATTTAGTCCTAATTTTTATCTAAGATGTAACTGACCAATTGACAGTTTTGCTGTCTGCTTTCATGAAGGTGGAGAAAAGGTCAGTTGTGAAATAAAACCGCATGCAAGAATAAAATCTCCATTTTTGAATGCAAGAGGTAGTTGTGTACTTTTAGCATACTAATAATAGACTTCTTAAAGGGCTACTCCTGTCTCATATACGGATGTTCTGAAGGCTGAATTCTAACACAATCCAGCCCCTAACACAGCTGGTTTGGAAGCTTCATGGATTGTGACCACAGCCTAGGTTCTTTGTTTCTCTGGTGTATTTTCTCAAATGATTTTGGACAGGTAGACGTTAGCCCTAACAGATAGCATCACTGTGCCCAGCAGGCAGTTTGGCTGCAACCAACTTGATTGATAGGAGGTTGGAGGAGCTTGGTGGTATGGCGGTGGCCAGATAGCACCAGCTGTCTTTAGAACTATGCAGTAGCTTGTGGTGCTATTTATTTGACTAGTACAGGTACAGCTGGTATGTTTGTAGGTTACTATCATCTTGTTCTGGATGGTGCCTATGGTATCCCTTAGTAATTTTTCTTTTTTTTTTTTTTTCTGACATCATTCCTAGTGTGCCTTAAAGATTTCCAAGAGCATAATTTTTTCATGTTTGGTTCTCTAGATTGCTGTATTAAGAATTTCAAATTATTTTCAGCGTACCCTAGAGGATCTTCTTCAGGCTTTTACTTTGGCATGTGTGACCTTATCAGGTACTTCCATTATATCCATTTTTACTACCTAAGGGAGGACAATATCATGCTAGCAGTATACATTTATTTATTTTTTCCACAGATTGTGCACTGGCATTAACCTTGAGTCTTTGCTGGTATTTTATATTGTACTAGATTACCAATATATGCTCTTAAGTTTTCCTTACATTTATCGACTTTGTTATGGAAAACTCTTACGCTCTTCACACTGTTTTGTAAGGTATCTGACAAAGGTGGCTTGGTCAACAGGTGAGTACAGTTGTGTGTAACCTCTTGTTTATTGTGAATTGGAGATACTTATTTCTAGATACAATCCAGGATGTTAAACTTTGAGATTTTTTTTCCAGACAATGAGAAGAAGGGGATTTGTTTTCTGTCATTGCAATTGGTAAAGTGACCATACTTTTGTAATTTTACTGCTTACTCTTTTCTACTGCTTTTGGGTTATTTTCTTTATTTCAGATTCTGGATAAATTTGCCATGTAAATTTGCATGTAAAAAGCTTAGAATGTGCCACGAGCTGGATCTCATCTTTGTTTTCTTCGTGAGGTGCATGTGGCAATGCTCATCACGGCCGTGCTCATCCGTACTTTGGTGCCTGAGAGGAAACCAACAGTATTGCCTAGGGTGGATTCCGTAGGGAATTCAGGCCCCATATGTGCAAAGACAGTTGGCACTGTATAGAGAAGTTTCTCGTGAGGAAGCAATCAGTACATTGTCTGACCCTGCCACTCAAGTGGCAAATTTCTGTCAGAGAACCAGAGGCACAGTATATGCTTTCAGGGACTAGATGAGAACTTGCGCTCTGCTTAAATCCTCAGGCAGCAGGCCTTACTTCTTGGCAGTAGCCAGTATCAACATTCTTGAGACGTTTGATTAAATGGACACAGGTGAATTCATAAGGTGTCAACATCTCTGATGCAGTCATGTTTGTGGAGCTACAAGGATCAGCCAGGGTGAACAAGTAAAGGTAACCACCTGAAGCTACAGAGGGGTCACAGCCCTTCGTTCAGCAATATAAGGTATCAGACCTTGGGTTTGGCTCCATTTCTTTGGTTCTGGTTTCTTTGTGTAGTGACAAAACAGTCAATGCTTGCTGGATTGGGATTCTTGGTAGGTGGGCAATCTCTCAGGGATGTCTTTCTCCATAACTTTTGGTACCCAGTGTTCTTTTAAAATTGGTCTTGCTCTCTTTGAAATAAAGCTCTTTGCTCTCCTGGGTCCAATTCAAGGAGGCATGTTAAGTCCCTGACATTAAGGCAGAGTAATAGCTTACAGCACTGGGGTCTGTTACTGAAACCCAGAATTATTTGCTGCTTAAGGCTGGCCCTTGCTTCAGTTTCTTATGTTACACTTGTCGATTCAAGAGCATCTTTTAAAGCTCCTCCCAAGAAGGTGAGCAGTGAGGTAAAGTTACTGAAGGTAATAAGGACAACAGCAGTCTCTGAAGATGAGAGCAGGCTGCTTTTATAAGACTAGATGACTGGACAGCGAAATGGCAGATGAAAATGCATGCAGATAAATGTAAAGCAATGCAAATGAAGCAAAATAGTCCTAGCTTTGTATATAAAATTATATACACACATCCCTGAGCTGACTGTTTCCTCTCACAAGTGAGATCTTCGAGTTCTAAGAGACAGTTGCATGTCAACAGCAGCTCAATACAGTAGCAATGAAACAAAATCTTACGTTATGAATTATTAGGGAAGGAATAGAGGAAGAAAGACACGTAATGATTCTGCTGTATAAACCTATGATTTGCCCACCCCTTGAACATTATGTTCTGGTCTCTTTATTTCAAAAAGGTTATGATATATTAGAAGAGGAGAAGGTTCAGAAAGGTGTAATGAGTACAAAATCATGGGTGGCATAGAAAAAGTAGTTGGGATTGACTGCTCGCTGTCTCCTTCAGGACAAGATTTCAGCACCATTAATTAAAGGTAGCTGGAGCCAGGAGCAAAACAAACAGAACACGATTGTTCATGCAGGAGGTGAGTCGGTCTGTGGGACGCCTCACCACTGAGTGCTGTGGATGCAAGAAATTTGCATGTCCTGGGGGGAAAGTGGACAAGTGTTTGGAAAAGAGAGCCACTGGGGATTATGAAGGAGACCAGCCACACCAGGTTCAGGAAATCTCCTGATCTGAAAATACCTGGAGTCTGGGAGAATGCAATCAGGGAAATGTCCTATATGTTGCCCTGTGCTGCTCGTCAGTAGGCATCCATACGTGGCCACTACTGGAAACATAATATTGGGTTTGATAAACCCATATTTGGAACTGATTATATTCTTAGACTCAAGGATGGACATTGCTTCTCCTCAACTGGGGGATTATGGATTTTCCTCTCTGCGCAGGAAGCTGCGTTACCTTTCACTTGGTGTAAACATGTCTGTCTGCAGAGCGCAGGGCTGGCTGGCCGCGGTAGCTCCTAGTGCGGCACAGCTGCCGTGGGCTCTGGGAGCGTTCGCACCTGCAGCTTTCCCGGTTAGGGCTTCTGCTGCAAAACAGATCGCCCGTGCAATTCCCGGGTGGGAAAGAGGAGCTGGGTGACTGGTTTCACGCCTCTCTGTGTCTGCCCTCCCTCGGCTGCTGTTCCTGTTACCTGGTATGTCTTTTTTGTCACGCCATGCGCTACTGGGGGTGAGGAGGGAGTTTTGCTCTGTGAGACCTGGTTAATATTAGAGAATGAATTAAGGCCCTGCTGAATGTACTGTATTTCTAGAGTGTAATCACAGAAGAGATACGGCACAAATGATAGCACTGTAGCTATCCATGAATAGCTTCTGACCCTGTCTCCACACTGAAACTGCCAGGATTTTGGCTAGGAGTTGGTACCGTTTAATTTTTGCTGTCGTCATGGATCTATCAGTCCAGTGAAGTTTTGGTGGTTTGTTTGTTTGTTTGGGGGTCTGTGTGTGTGTGTTTGTGTGTTTTTTGTTTTTTTTTTTTAAAGAACAGAAGGAGTTATAGTCACCTGTGGAGCTTCTACTGGATGAGCTCCTGCTTTTTATTCAATATTAAAGCATCAAAGCATTTAATCTGTTCTTCTGATACTTAAAAGCCCCAGTAAAAAATCCAATCTTCTGCTTCCCTCTGGACTGAGGAACTGCAGCAGGATGGTATTTAAGCATTATTTATTGGGCAGAAAGTGTGTGTTTCTCTCTGAAAATACACAGATATCGCTGGTCTGTCTAGGTGTGGTATTGAAAATTAGGCGAATCATGTTTCACTTGGAACTTGATCCTTGTAAATGCCAATGCCCTGCTTGCTCAAAAGAACACGGAGCATTTTGGTAGGATGAGATAGATTGCATAATGTACGTACATGTGATTGTAATCGTACTGAGACATGCACCTACATGCCAGAAACTGAAAGAAATTCACTGTGAGTCTTACAAGTTTTAACTTTCTTTTTTTGTTTAAAGAAGTAATTTTAGATTGTATTTTAAGTATTTTTAATAGAGATTGATGGCCTAGTTCATTCAGATAATATGCTCGTCAAAGGGGAATGTATAAAAATGAGAATATTTTGGAGGACAAACCAATGTTGACTCAATGCTTAAACAAGTTTGGACAGACATTTAAGACGGAGTCCTGTAGGCCCTTCCCGAATGCGTTTTACATTACCAGGCTCCTCAGCAGCACGCTGTTGTCTTTACAGCAGCTTGGTTGTTACACAGGACCTGCCTAAACACCAGTCTAAACGCTGCCTGTTCCTTTTGATGAGAAGACACCGAACCAGTATTGAGGGCGGAGAATGTGCTGGGGAGGGAGGAGAATGGGAGAGGTGTTGATAGGGCAACAGGGAGAGAAGCCTCATTTTTTCACTGGACTCTGGAAGAAGTAAATATGTGTTCAGAAAGAGCGTAATAATAAAGTTGGAGGGACTGTTTCTTAACAATGAGCTATTAAACTATTTATACATGGAGAAAACTTTTACTGATAGTCAAGTGTCTGTAAGTATAAAGTTTTGTTTGTCTAAAGCGAACAGAAAACAGGAATATGTTTTAATGAGTAATCTTCCGAGCTAAGAAATCTTGCAGTGAAATATGATAAATAATGCTTCTAAGGATTCAATGAGGTTTTAAAGAGACAAAGTTCGTAAGTATAAGTATTTAAATTGACTTTCTATATAAGATCTATTATGAAATTAAGAATACACCATTTTTATAGACATGTTTAAAATCTCTCTTTAGCATTGTATTGCTTTTAAAATGTGGAGCATAGTAGATATACAGATACTTCTCTACATAAGTTTTTTATAAATCTTTCACTTAATTTTCACTATACCTGCACGTGTGTTTCCGTAAAGCAAGAATGTTGTGTTAAGAGTTATAAGTTACCTTCAAATTGTTACAGCATTTTTTTAAGGTGTGTAGCTAAAGTGATTTTTTTTCTTTCAGCTGGATTTGTATCCAATAAAACAGAATCCAGATGGTATGAGTTATTAAACTAACTGAAAATAAATGAAAATAAATATCTATTGAATACAAAATTTCTGAGATGTAGAGACTTCAGACCAGTTTTAGGTTCTTGTTGCTCAGAAAACACATATTTTGTCAGTAAAGGTCCTATCTATATTATCAAATTTTAACATTAAAGTCTTATGCTTTATGTCTACATATCTCTGATTATAATTGTCTTTAATGCTAAAAGTATAGCAGCAAAGCTATCAGTTTTTAAAATGAAAAGGGAAAGAAACAATTGCAAGGCTGAGGAAGATATGTATGCATTGTTTACTTAAAAATTAGTAGTTTTCATGCTCGGTTTTACATTGATTTCCTCAAAATCTAGTGATTCTTGGAGGCTCCATCTGCAGTAGTAGGAAATTCAGAAGTGGCTTAGTGTGTTTCAGTGATCTGTCACTTAATCATATTCTCCTTAAGATGTAATTTAATTTTAATTTACTTTTGGGCTGCAAGTCACCTTCCGTCTGGATGTGCAAGTTATATTGTTTGTGCATGTTTTTATTAGTGGAAAGAATTCAGTTGTCTTAAAATGTTGATCAACAGAAGGAAAAAAATATTACTTATTTAAAAAACATTTTTGAAAAAGTGTATTTTTATTATCAGTTTATAGTCAGGTTCTACAGAAGTATTTTTCAAAGTTTACATACGGCTTTCAAAGCCAAAGATTTGTTTTTAGAGTAGATTTCTGGATGGCAAATCTTCCTGAACTTAACGCTTTAAAATGTGTACATCAGTCTCAGAAGTGTAGGCAGACAGCAGAGGGCACTCGGAACAGCAGTTTGCATCCATTCCCTTTACTTCACTGCATTTATTGTATGGAATTCTTGGTATTTAACAAGGCAGCTTGTATTTCAGTTATTTATACACAAATTCAAAATAGTTTGATTTGAAAATATTTTTTGTTAAAATTGATAGAGGGAAACCACAGTGTTGTAAATATGATAATCTTCCTTATCAGTATCACGTATGGGGTCTGTTTATTGTTGAGTAGCTGACAAATCGTTGACAAAAATATATGTAGACACATTATAGAAAATTTGGAGAACTAGGGAAAAAAACACATTTTATTTTATAGCAAAGTTTCCTTAATTTGGGTATAGGCTTTGATACTTCTGTCTTTTATTTCAGTAACTGGGGTCAGTGAGCTAAATCATATTCTTAACAGATATTTTTTTTCTCTGGCTTTCATGCAAGTAATGCCTCTTTAATATGAGATAAAAAAGAAATACTTGATGAGATTTAAGATTTTTGGTGGTGCATTCTGCCAATGTTGAATTTACTTTAGGAATTTGTGTGACTAGGAGCTGGTCCAGGGGATTGCCTCTTTCTAGTTGCCTGGTGGTTTTTGTGTGTGTTTTCTTCTTTTAGGAGTCAGTCAGGAATATATTAAATCCTATTCGTCTTTTGACAAGTTAAAACTTACCCAGGCTTCCTGTCATTCTGTCTTTCTCTTCAGCTTTTTCTGCTCTGAAAACAAATGTACAAAAGAAAATAAGAGCAGGAAGTGGAGGGAGGGTAGAAGAGAAAAACATCAACCATATCTGGGGTCTCTACCCCTTCCCACAGTTTAGCTTCTAAGCAGATGGATGTGGGTTTACAAATGTCGTCTTTGGTATATCTGAATAAGGTTTTTAAAGCTGTTGTGTCATATTTTAACACTTTCCATTAATAGCTTTGCAAATTAACATTCCTTCTGCTTTTGACCTTTGAACTTCGAGTTGCCTGCCTGGTTTACAAATATGGTACACAAAATCACAAGATTTTCAATCTGGCAGCTGCTGAAATAACCTGTGAAAATGTAGAGGGGTATGAGTTTTTTAAAGGGCTTTCACAGAATCACATGACATTTCATAGCCATTATATGGTGCTGTCTAATTGCAAGAGCTTATTTGCAGTGCTGGTGGAGTCACTGTATGGAAAAAATGTGGCCGTGCAATGCTCAGTTCAATGAAATAAAATCAACAACTCTAAAGGTCTGTTTAAACTAAGGGATTATTAGGTTTATAACGCCAAGTATGAGTGCCTAGAACGTACAAAACATTGCCCACACACAGTGTTCCTAACAGCATTCGCAACGGTTGCTCCGGTGAACTGCTGGTCTTGCAGCTACATCCCGTTGCATGTGGGGTTATTTTCCTCCTAATCATTCTTGTGGGTAACATCCTCACCCCTTAAAACTCTGCTAGCGCATCTGGTCTTTCTAGGGGCTTCCTAGAGGACTTTGAGCGTTAAGTAAACACTATTGATAAAAGACCTTTTTTGTGTTACCCAAAGGGGTGTTCACAGGAAAGTTCTCTAGGCATTTCTGATCCATTTGTGCTTTTTACTTACCCAGTGTAAGGATTATTATGCACCTGGTCACCTGCCTATTTGTAATGATGTTGCTGTTTGGTTAAAGTATTGACAGTGAAAATACATTCTGCATCCCACTTGGTTTAGTGTCAAGCAGAATGCAATATTTAAACAGCTCTGGCATTTTTTCTTTAGAAAATGATAAATTTTTAATACTTATCCACACACAATAAAACTGTTCTTCCATGCAAGTATGATAGGGCATTTGCTTCTTAAGTCCTCAAATAATGGAGGGTGTAATTTGTAAAACACATTCCTTCCAGTCTATCCACCCATTTGTTTCCACTGCATTTCTTCATGGTATTAAATACTTGCAGAGGACAGCATTCAAAAGTGCAGCGGTGTGCCTATTCAAACAAGTAATCAATCACAAAATGAACTTTGTCCATTGCAGCAATTTCCTTATGTCTCTGGAATGCTTGTTAAAATATACTTCCTCCTTTTTCATCTGCAATTAGCTTATAATTTCTCTTCTGATCACTCTAAATTAAATTGAGAAGATTGAGTTAACCAAGTCTCTTCATCCTGACTCCCAAAATGGGAAGACGTGCAGACCTGGACTGTCTTTTGCAAGCCAATCTTACCATGAGATCTTGAGTAAAGGCTCTTAACTTCTTTTTGCCTCATTTTGTTTCCATATAAGTTCAGAGTAATGTTTGCCTTCTTCGTAGGGTTGTTTTTATATTAGGGGCTTAACCTAGGAACTGTATGGATGTGGGGGATTCCACATGCTGCATTGAACAAGAGAGAAGATTCCTCTTTCCTGCTACTACTAGTAAGTCCACCTTGGCTTTAAGGACATCGTACTAGCATAAAAATGCCCACTAATCATTCCCAGTTTGCAATTCTGCTCTTTATTTTTAGCAGAAAATTATATTCTAATTGCTTATTAGCAATGAAGGTTTTAGGTCCTATCGATATTTACTTGTGAATAGCAGCAAACTTCACAAAATCCTGTACTTTCCATATACAGTCTGCTGAAGACGCTGCTGTCAGAGGCAGGTTAATAGCACTTCCCTCTTGCATTACAAGGAGCCTATTTTGCTCTCTGTTCCTACGGCGCTGTGCACAAGAACCGTCTTGACATCAGTTGAGCATAGGCTCGGGTAGCGAGGAAGGGAAGGGCAGAGTATCAGTTGGTTTCTCAAAGGAGAATTTTGTCTTTAGTGACGATGGGCTGCTCCTAGGTTTAACCAAATATGCTAAGTTTCCTTGTACTGTGGATTTTTACATGCAATTTCTAGTGTTACCCACTGAAAAGTTAAGCAGAATAGACCGTCTGAGGTCCTGCTTTATTCTGGCTTGCATTATGTAAACCTCTGAAAATAGTGGTTTACTATGTAAATGTTTCTATAACTAATGTTAGGGTGATTAATGTTTTTCTGAAAATTGTCTTGGAGATCTGTTTTATTGAATACAGGACTATCACACAATTCAATGTCATTTTATTTTCCTGATTTGTTATAGGAAATGTTTTAAAATACAATCAGCGTGATTTATATAAAATGATCTAGCTTTTCTGGTGAGAGATAATTGAGATCTAATCAGAATCCCTGACGAACCACAGCTTCCTGCATTGGCCTGTTGCTATGGGTAACATAAAGGGAGTAAAATAGAACTTCATACGAAATGCCTTTAAACTTTACTGGCATGTACAGGCATGGAACGGGGCTGAATTTTTTAGTTTAATCTTTGAGAAGCTGATGTGTTAAGGAAATGCTTTTTCCATATTAAGTGAAAATGAATTTAGGAAGAGTACTGTTAGGAAAAATAACTGCTGTTTCTTACGAAGAGCGGGTAAGTGATATGAATTATATTTAGCTGAAGCAAGGCATCGTTGCAGTGAGAAATTAGAAGAGGCTATTGTTATTGGCAAGAAATCAGAGAAGAATGTTATCAGCTTCAGAATGCTTTTTGCTTAGCCTTTAAGCTTTTTTACTTTAAAGTACTTGAGTTAAAATTCCTTTGTAAAGGCAAACATTGGATTTTTATTCTCAGAAAAGAGTAAAGGGAATCTTATTGCACCAAATAACATTCAGATTTTGAGATGTATTTATGAACTGTGCCCAATATGTATGAAGCTAAGAAAATCAGTATGTTTATAATCTCTGCCTATTTTTTAATTCCAATGCAATGTGTTTTGTATATGCTTTCTGTACCATTATATCAATATTCTATCTTTAGGTAAAACTGCATATATTTTGTATATATCTTTATCAAAATAATTTTAGGGATGGATCTGGCATTTAAGGCACTGTGTTTTTTGTGATATGATTGGTTTTGTTTGGAGTAAAAAGTTGAACGTTTATTTCTTAAAGGAATTCCAAATGTCGTATCATTTTACTGTTCATATGTTGGTTTTTATAGATTCAAATATTCAACAAAAATGTTTAACCATCAGAGAAGAATGTATTCAGTGAAATTGTACAGTAGTTGTACTGTATTTTTTTTTCCCCGGGAATTCTTACATCTATAATACTTTTGTATTAACTATTATAAATGCACTTCTTTGGTGGTAGACAATCCTCCTTTAAGTGGCATGCTGAAGGGGCATCCCTCTCAGAATTCTAAATCATGAAATTAATTGCAATACTATTTTGAAATGAGGATAAAAGTAGTATAATATTACTCTAATATTTAGGTGAGAAGTACGTTTGAGATTATTAGAAGGAAAATCTAGCAATAGTTTATAAGTAATATGGCTTTATTTTTTATTCGAAATGTTAGAACAGTGTCTACCATATTTTGAGACATGATCTCCTTGCCAGAGATCATTGGAGTTCATGGCTTTTGTACAATGTTAATGCTGTAATGTGTTTAAAATGGTAAAAATACGTGTATGTAATGTAAGTCCTGGAGAAATGTGACTGAAGATCTAGGGACTCGCTCATAATTCATACCTTGGCAAAAGGAGAAGTTGCTTCAGGTGATTTAGTAAGGAATTTGAACAAAGCCAGATGCAAGCAGACAGTCAACTGAATGATAGGCTTTCCCTGAGTTGACAGAATGTTTGAAAGTTGGCTATTTGTATGCAGTCTGTAAATCTTCAGTGCTTCATCTCTTAAAGAACACGACAAGTTTCCCAAACTTCTTTGTAGATTGAAAACATAGGAGAAAATCAGTTAAGAAGATTGGTGGAGCTAGGTATGTTATTCCAAACTGAAAGGCTTAATTAGAGGAGCTTTTGTAAAATAGTGTGTAGTATAAAATTCTCCAAGGTAAGTCTAACAGATTCTGAAGGCAGCAGTCAGATAATTCTTTGGATGCAGCAAAAAGTTGATGCCTATATTTGAAGAAAGTGTGCTTTAGAAAGAACACATAGAGAGGTCATTTTTAATCCCTTTTTCTCTGAGTCTTTCTGGATGCCTAAGAAAGAAAGAAATGTTTCTGTGTAGTGCGTGCTTGTGTCATTGTTAGGGTAGGAGAGAGGAATACTTCTTCACTCTGCTTCTAGATTTTTATCCCTCCACATCTTAGATGGAGTTGGAAATGCGTATGTCTTTTTTTGACTCAGGAAGGCACTCACCCACATTCTATTAGCACAGATGATTTCATGTTGCTCCATTTTATTGCTAAGGCCTGGCATTTCCTAGGATGTGTCACCCTCCTGGTATCCCCGTCTTTCCCTTTGTTCTTCTCAAGTACTTGAGCATGACTTTGACTTGAATGACAAATTTTGAGGTGGAGAATAAGGACGTTTTTGTATTGTGTTACCTGGGTAGTCTGTAAACACAGATTTATTTGCTCAGTGTAAAGTCTGGGATATGGGTGGGGTATTTTAGGGTTTTCTGCATCCTGGTTTTATGGCAAACTTTGGCAGTACTTACTTAGTTTCCTGAGACCTGACCCATGTAAAATGGAACTAAGTGGATTTTCTGGGTAAGAGTTTCTGTCTGCTGAAAGATGTCATTGGTCTAGTTTCATGCAGTGATGCACACTTCTAGCAGGTTATAGACAATGAAAGCTAAAAGATATAGGCTGTTTCAACCTATGAATTATTCTCCTTTATGCCCCCTCTCCTTTTTTTACTTTGTTGTTGGTGCCAGGTACTATGTTGTCTCTGTTTTGGAACAAAAGGTTTATGTGCTCATAAAGTATTTTTCTCCCTGTTAATTATTGTAGGCTAATACGTTTAGATTTGTTGCAAGCAGATCCTGAACATGACATCAAAAAGCTCATGGGCTCATCTGGTTTTTCCACCTAGCAAAGAGATGATACAAAGAGAAATTTTCCATGCTTTTTCTTAATCAGAACTTTATGCTATCTAATATATGCTGAAGCATTAGCCAGTTTACAGAGACCTAGAACATCTTCTGTGGTGCATGATAACTGGGATGGTTGCTGGCCCTGACACTGAGCTCCTCGCTTGGATCACGGGGATCAAATCTTGCCCGGAAGTCTAGGGAAGAGAGTTACGTTCTCCACCTTTGTGGGGTGCGTGTGTGTCTGTATACCTCAGCTGCTAACCCAGCTAGATGAGCAAGCAGAGCTCCCATTAAGAGATACACTGGAAGACATTAGTTTTCCTCAACTAGATTTATTTTTTAAACTTTGGTAATATCTTACCATCAGACTCCTGGCATATGCCATGGGATTTTTCCTAAATTGATTTGGAAATCAGCATAGTTTGAAGAACTAATTTCAGTTCTTACCTGGTTGTAAAAGATTTGAGGGTTGAATACAACTAAATTTTATCTCTGGGTGCTATTCATACGAACATTCATAAAATGAATATATACATGTCCTGTCATTTGGAATGAAATACTAAAATACTTTTATTTTAATCTTCATATTAGCCCTGACTGGCACAGGGTCATACCCTAACCTTCCTCATCTTTCAGAAATGGCTACATACAGGAATGGTTCCATTTTATAGCTTTTTAATACATATGGGTTTTTAATAGGTAGTTCTTCTTTGTGGTAAGTGTTAAATTTAATCAAATAATCAAACTTTATATATATAGTAGATCAAATTTTGTCCTAAGGAGCCTCCAGTGGTGGCAAGCGTGAGAGCCGAAGAATGAAAACCAGCCTCCAACATAGAGTGAATTTTTAAAATGAGATCATCATAGTATTTAAAAAAAAAATCTGGTCTTGCAACTTACACCTTTGGACAAATCTAGACAAGTTTCAGCTGAACAGTTTAGAAGAGAAACTGTTTTGTCTAAATGTGGACTGCGTGCAATTTTCTGACAGGTTTATATTAAGATTTCTAGCTGATTTTTTTGAATTAAGTGGATTTAGTTCAGTTACATAGATGAATTTAAAGTAATGTTCTTAAAATAAATTTTATTCTGTGATCTACAAAAGTAAACTGATAATGCTTGGAACATGCTGGGTAGTTTTAGTGACACTGTAATGTAAAAAAACCCAACCATATAGTTGGAATATAGCAAAACCAAAAGGAAATTTGGAATATCTTAATAGCACAGAAATAGGTGGTTGACATTTAGATAAGAAATTCTGTTCTTCCTCTGGGTACTATATATATATTTTTTTTTTAAAGGCCTTGCTTGGAGAGATTTTAAGATATTGATACATGTAATGTAATGTACATTAGGCAAAACATTTAAAAATAAACACAGAAAACCAACCCATGGTGTGTGGAGAACTCACTGCATTAACTTACGCTAAATGGATTGAGGTAAAACTGTGTCTCATTGTCCATAGATCTTAATTAAGTGGTACCATTACTCTAATGTTAGAGGTTTTCTATGCAATCACACCGTTTTTTCTTTCAAATGATATTTTACAACTGTTAGCTTCCCAGTTTTTGAAAAATGTAGTGTGAATATTCTTTTTACTATCATGAGAATCCTATTCATTTTACTTGATACCATTCATCATGAAAGAGAATTGTACTTGGTGTTTGAATATAGATTCATGCAAGCTGCCAAGTAAATGACCATTCCTAAAATGTATATATTTTGAAAGTATTTTTCCTTTTTTCTAATGTGTAAGCTGATACTAATACTTTACTTTGAGTCATCCTTTTCTTAATTCTTTGACAAATGACATTGAAATTGTTTATTCATCAGCTGTTCTGTACAGTATATGAATAAGAAATTAGAAGCAATCATGTTTATAAAACAGAATTCAGTAATGTAAATTAAATTTTCTAAATTACAAACATTAATTAGGTTATGGCTTCTGAATGCATAAGATGCTGGGTAGACTTATGTGCGAAATAGAAGTAGAAAATAAAAACAGAAGTACTTTTTGGATACCTGAAACAGTGCTATTAAAAATTGCGAGAGGCCTGGATACACTTTGTATTATTATGCTTCCCAGATTCAAAAGCATTTATTTTTGCGTAGTTAAACATGAAGTGCTGTAATTTTTTTTATCTTTTCCATGAAATATATATTTGTGTTTAACAGGACAGGCACCAGAGGAGTGATGTCAGTAAAGACTAGTTTAGACTTTGAAAGTTCTGAAATACTTGTCTTAAAAACTAGATCAGATCCTCTGCTGCTGATGTGAATGGTGGGGCCACAACAGTTTATAACAAGTGACGTATTTCAGCTGATATCAACAGCAATATGAGATCCTGCAGTGAAATGAAAAGAGAAAGAAAGGAGAATCCTAGAATCCTAGAATAGTTTGGGTTNGGTCAGAAGATATTATTCTTTTGAGGATTACTAAAGGTTTTTGTGGATTTTGAAGTGGAGAGGGAGTGTTTGTTGCCAAGGCTGGAAAATAAAGAAAAACTATGGAGAAGTAGTTTTTTCTCTTGAGATGCATATATATGTATTTTTTTTTCTTCTGTGTGTTTTCTGTCTTGAAGAAATTGCAGATATTATAGGGCATTCTTTCCTAGCTTTTTAAAAAGCAGTAGAAAATAAGAGAGTTTCTTCTAGAAAGTTACTTAAATGTTCAAGGACACTTTAAATGACCAAGAAAAGATTCCCTAAATTAAAATACTAATAATTTTTAATAGCTAGTAAAAATCAATGTAAACTTCAGTCTAAAAATTAGCTGTCCTTCCAGTCTGTCACTTAGCTGAGTTTCAAGATGCAAGCTCTGGAGTACATGTTTGGGAAGTGGTCACCTACTTGGTTTTACAGAAATTTTAGCTGCCTTGAGGTAATTCATGATCAAAGGTAAGAAGTTTAGGGTAGATAAAAGCATAAACTTCAACATTTCTCTAGAAGTCTGATTATCCTTGACAATTTGATGTAAAATACTAACAGAGATGGTGAGGAGTCCTTAATCTCAGTCCTAGCTCATTGGAAACATTCTTACATCCTTTTGGCTCTGTGGAAGTCAGAAGTCATTAGCAGGGCAAGTTTTCAGTGTCATCTGACAGACAGAATATCTGAATTTTAATTTTGATGCTGCACATCTCCAGATATTGCAGCAAAATAAAGTATAGGAGGTGGTGTCTTTCAGGTCACTTTTAAGGTATGTGCTTTCTGACATATACCAACGGATTGACTCTGTCCATCCAAGGAGGACTGCTGGAAGCAGTGTAGCTACTCACAGCAGAAGTACTTCGTCCACTAACTATTGTGGGGTCAAGTTCTAGGACAGAGGTTAAAAAGCCTGGGGTGAATTTCATGGTGGGAAGGAAACACCATGTTTCCTGGTTTCTTTAGATTTCCTCTCATGCTATCTGTTGTTAATAAGATGATAAAAGTAGCTAACACTTCAAATACTATGTGAAGCTCAGAGATTTCTAATACTTACCATGAAACTTAAGTAACTTTTTTTTTTTCTCTTTCTTATTGCAGTCAGCAACCGTTTCTGATGGAGGTAAGCTGATGCTTGTTTTTACTTTTATAATGAGAAAGAGTCAATTTTCCACATCAAGCAATGCAATATGTGGTAAATGAAGTGATATATCAGAAGGTGTAAGTCCACAGTGTGCAGAGCTCTGTGGCTTCCTTGGGAACTCTGCCAATGGAAATATTGCAGGATTATGTTCACATACTTTCACCAATTTATTTGCATAATTTTTTTTGTGGCACATCTCTCTATATATGCACATTTTTATTATGACTAGGCTTCTTCATTCATAATAATAAAGAGGCAGAGCTGGTAGACTTTCATATAATTGGATGGTAGATAAAATCTTGTTCTCTGTTTTATTGTCCTTTACATACCCTGTTTGCTATGGAAGAGATACTCTCTAGCTCCTAAATTGTAAGCTGTGTTGGTGCATTTGTTGAGGTTGAAATTTCTTTACAGTGTGATGCATTTTGAGAAGGGGGTAAGTAATTTGTTATTTGTAAAATCCCAGCATGGAGCTTTTGCAGTTCTGGAGTACTTCTATGTAAGCTCTTTATGTCACCTAAGCTTGTTTGTTTTGATTTTAACATGGCTTTAATGTTTTATAGGACATCCACTCTTTGTTAAACATTAGAAGATGATTTCTCTGAACCTTTGAAGTTAATTGAAACAGTTTAAGTATGCTTCCTTAATGAAATAAAGGAATTTGGGTAGTTTAGCATAGGCAAGAGATGGCTTTTCTCACTTGTCTTGCTTGGCAGGAGTTGGTTCACTTGATCCTGCAAAGAAACTTACTTACATACATGTTACTACTTTTAATATTCTTTGACAACAATAAAAAGACAATTTTATGAAATAAAAAGGGGCCAAACTGTTGCTCTAATTAGTGCAGTGAAATTGATTAAATATTTCAAATGGCAAGGATGATTTTTGTTATTACATGCAAATGTAAATGCAAAATCAGCAATACTATTCAAAAAAATCCACCATGTCCCAATATCTGATTCCTTGCAAAGCTAAAACTACAGTTGAGAGAAACATTACTGTTTTGGTCCTTTTGACAGAGCCGTTTTCCGACGACTGGCTGACTTTATCAGATATTTTCTTTTCTACTGCTGACACAGTCTACTGCTGTAATAGTACTTCTGCTAGAAGAGAAGATAAACTCTATGTTGTATCTGTCTTGTCTGCAAAGAGTCAAAAGAATGAAACAGAAAATAATTGTGGCTTTTCTGTTTCTAAAATGTAGCCTATGTTTTTGTGGGGATAAAATATGTATTACTTTTTCCCCAGATGTTAGCTGTTTGATATAAAAATCAAGACAAATCACAGACTTTTGTTGTTTGTGTATGTAGTTGAATTAAGTTCCGGGTGCTGAGGGGCAAAAAATTTGATTGATCTTTTTTAACTAAAATGGAATGTACTTGCATCATGTCTGCACTAAGGTTCTTGTTCCATGTTAATGAAAATTATTTCACTTCTGCTGCCTACCCAAACTTGGAGATCCCTGTGATAGTACCCATATGATAGTCATTTCAAGCTTTTTATGCTTCCAGCTGAAACTTTGTTTTAAAGATCTGACTTATTTTCAATGCTTCCAATATGACTTCTGTATTTCATTCCAATTCCATAGGTAATTCTGTTTTCACAATTAATTCTATACAGTTTTCTGAAGTCATGAAATCTAAAGGCCAAATAGGTTGCAGAGGTGAAAGAACGGACAATAAGTAATATGAATTTTTCTGCTGAGTTGTGTGACCTATTTTTTCAGCTACTGCTGAAGACTTAACATGGACTTTCTCTTCATTGTTAGATGCCACTTAAGGGGAAGGGGTGTAATTTATGTAAAAAGCAGTTGTCCGACTATATTGAAGAATATTGAATCAATGCTTAAATACCCAGAAAGTGCATTGGAAAAATAGGAACCTGAGAGACTGTAACCACAAAAAATGAAATTAAATAAAATCCTAATTTGTTTTATTTAGAGCTGCATTGAGTAAAAAGCCCTGATTCATGTCTGAATTACATTTTAAGGCTTTCACTTTTATTGAATATGTCACAGCACTGAAATATTTCCAATCTGCTTTAATCTCACTAATTCATTAATAGATGGACAGATTTACACATTTTAGGGCATGTCTAGATTAGAGAAATTTGCACCAGTGTAACCATTAGTATAGCAGCGCATACTGCCCTTCCTAGACTAAATCTTAATAATAGTGTTTGTACATATAAATAGATACTACAAATACTGTTGTTAAACTTTAGTCTGGGAAGAGAGATTCGTGTGTAAAAAGTAATTATTATGTGTTTATATACATCCCTTCAGTATAATAGGAGGCATGACAGCTCTCTGTCCAATGAAGTCTCATGTCATATGGTTTTTATTACATTAGAGCCAGGTACTGGAAACCAGCTATACCCTTCGTTGCATTTTACATGGTAACTCAGCTTGTGCAAGACTGGGATGTTATCATTAGCCAGAACCATGAACTTGGGCTTTGCAAGACAGGTAACGTGTAAAAGATAAAGATACTGGGATTAATGTTGTTTCTGGAGATGCCGACCAGTAGCAACTCTAACTGTAATCGATTTGCTTAATGAATTGCAGACATCAGAATGCAAACTGTAATAATGCTTAGATGTAAGATCACTGCTATAGATCAATTAATCTGCAGCACCTATGCTCTAGAAATAGCAGAAACCATTTTATGTTAGTACAGCGACCTATAAGTAGCAGATTTCTTCTGTCCGTTCCTGCTGACTGTGGGAATAGTGAGAGTGCGTACACAGCGTGCAGGCTGTGGCTGATGTGTCGGGCACCGTGCCGTCTAAACCATCACAGGGATGATCAATAGTCCCCAGCTAATGCCTGGCTTTGGCTATTGATACCTAGATGGCACATTACAAAGGGAAACCTTAAGGTAAAAGGACATATAATAGATGTACATCATCATTCGTCTCCCAGACAGACAGGTGGTGAGGTGTCTGAGCTATTAAGAATCTCTAAGTCCGTTCTTACCTGCTACTCCCTACAGAGGTCAGTTCCACAAAGCTGGAGTTTATTATTTCCAAATACTTAAAATGTAATAGATACTATATGCACATCTTTTTCCTGAGATACTACTTTGCTGTAGTTGCTGCTAATTTTTGTTTTTAGTGTTCATCACCTGGAAAGAATTTCCATAAGCAAAAGCATTCTTGAAGACCTTTTTAGAAAGGAATCAGATGTTTACAATAATAAATAATGTAAAACTGTATTTTTAAAAGTAACTAAAGAAGGTATAGCAAAAAATCTGCAATGAAATCCAAAATAAAACAACACACTGCTGTTTACACTATAAATACAGATGGATTATTTCCTCCAACAGGTATATGACTTATTTTTCAGTTATGTTGGCAGCGCATGCTTGTTGTAGCTGTGTTCCACTGTAACATAAATAATTCAAATTCCTTTAGCAGCAGTGGCAAAAGGTCTTTTCTTTAAATTATTTATGTAGCATTTTATAATGCTTTGTGTTAAGTATACTATTGCTTTCCTCTGCTTGAAGCCATGAGGGTAAAGAATCGATTTGTTTAGGATGGTGTTAGAGGCTAGCAGGAATTGCCGGGGGGAAATGTGTTAGCTTCCCTTATCCCAAAGTTGCAGAGGAACAATGTGCCGTACAGTCAGACTGATCTGCACCCAATGGGTACCGGGACGTTACAGCTGAACTTGGTATGGATTCAGAAGGATGGCTTTCAGTGAATGGCTTGAAGTATTTGATTAAGTGGCACCACAGTGGTTCTTACCAGCTTTATCCAGGTAATGCACTTAGTGATTAACTGGAATATCTTAACTATGTGAATGTGTGCGTTTCGGTGATTACAAGGGGTACGTGTTGCTTCTTACAATAATAACAAGTACTCGTAGGTTGAAAAACATATATGGATTTTATGAACGAATGCATACAAAAATATCCTTAATTAATTGTATTCAGACTTACTACTTTATTTTATTTAAACCAAAACTTTCAAAGCCATCTTATCCTATATACTTTCAAGATTTTAGCTAATTAAATGCCTGCATTTTCTTACTTAATACTGGTTTTGTAAAACAAAACCAAGAACCTCCACAGCATGTGTAACACAAAAGGCATAAAAGATTGTTTTTCTGTGGATTTTTAGAAAACATTCTGTGTCAGTTCTCTGTTTGAAGAAGGTAATAAATGAAACTGAATGAGTTTGCACAGAAAGTGGTGCTTCCTCACTAGGTACAGTGGCTCTTGAACTGAATGGAAATAAATTTAGGTCCCCAGGATTCGGGATGCTGAGTAAGGAGCCTCCTTTTACAGGTCATGCAAGATGAGTTGATGCTTCCACGCAGTGAGGAGAACAGAAGGCAGGCATTAGGAAACACCACCACACTGCTAAGTCTGCCCTGCACCTGAGCTGGAGCTCCCACAGTGAACTTCTTTGGCGTCCTGAGATTCCTGATGGCTAATCTTCCTTTTTTAAACACTTAACGAGGAGGAGGAGGCCACTTTGCACAACAGCCTAGTGGTTAAAATGTTTGAGGGTGGGAATCAAGGCTCTATGCTTCCTCTAACGATCATCACAGAGTGATCATTAGACAAAATATGCGACTTGGTTGGAAAGTGTCTCCATTCCTGCTTTCCAAGGTGGGCTGTGTTTTCCGAGGAATGCACAGGTTGTGAGAGTCAGGAAACCTGACGCTGAAGTCTTACATTGGAAACATTCCTCTGCGAGGGGAGTGGAGCAGAAGTTACGGCTTATACAGTCTTCATTTAAATGAGATTTGGACAGACTGTGTACTAGTGTTATAGCTGGTGGGTTTTCTCTGATTTTAAATTATTCGCTGGTATACGTGCACTAGGCTGTAACTGATTTAATTGCATCTGTTGGTACATGTGGTAAAAGAAACTAGAATAACCCTAGAATAACTAGAATTCCCCTTTTCTGGGAAACAACCTTGTTCTGTACTGTTTTCAGGTCAACAAGTGCCCCAGCAGAAATCTGTACAGATTTTAAAAGCAAACTGACTGCATTTTTGTTTTAAGGGAAAACAAAGCAGTGTCAGGGTTGAGTATGAATTCAAAGAGTTCTTTATGAAAAAATCTGAATTGGCTAAATAAAATTCGCTAGAACAGAGACAGTTTACTGTGAATGAGTAATCCCTTAATGCTGCTTTGACACTTCAGAGGACCGGTGCCAGTAGCTCTCAAAGTTGTCAAAACCACAGTCTTATTTGGGTTCATTTGTTTTCGTGGGACCTCCGGAGTCGGCAGCGTACCAGAGGAACAAGAACCCAGCATAGTTTAGAGCCCGTGTAACTCTGACGATGCTAGAGAGATTGAGCAGCAGGGAGCAATTAAAGGTGGCAATTAGCAGTCACCCACTGGCGCAAAGCCCCAGAGACCGTCGTTGCCGCTTGGCCTTCCTGCCCGCCGTGGGGAAGGCGAACGGCCGGCAGCGGAGGGAGGAAGGCGAGGCGGATCTGATGAGGAGCGCTGTGCCCGCCATGCTGTGATCCCATCCCGGTCCTAAGGCGCTCTGGCTCGTGGGTGTAGAGTTGAGCACTTCGTGTGGCTGCTCCCTAATTTCCCTGTGTCAGCCAAGTAGGTGTGAACGGTTTGGTATGTGGGATGAGGTTGCCCTTCTGATTTTTGCCTGGAAGGAACTGGGACATTTGCATCAGTCATCCCTGGAGAATGCTGGGGATTGAACCCTCTCGGAGTAAGGCAGTAGCCGAAGTTGTTCCAGATCCAGAAGTGGGTGTCTATTTATATCCTGGGCTGTAAAATAAAATGTATCCGTGTGCAGAGTTAAAGCAAAATACTTCAGATAATACGTTTAGATATAATTCTCTTCAGATTCACATTAGCTTCTTTCACAATAGTTTCACTGTGGTGACAGGTATTCTCTAATGAAGCTAACAGTTCTGCTCTTTCATATGTCTTAAAGGAAAAAGTGAATAAATATTTGTTATAAGAAAAGTTGGCATTATTTTGCTGAGTGTTTTTAAGTGGCTTTGATTAATATGACGATTAGGCAAAGAAAAATATTTATATACCTTTTGTGTTATTATGGTCCTTAAATATTACCCTTGTTGAAAAGATAAAGTTAAGATTTCATTCTTCCCTAATCTAATTCTATATCTTTGTCATATTTTCTCTTATTTTTGTCTGAAACAATAGCTTTGTTTACAGAAATTTGCGGTAGGTAATTGTTACCTCTTAGTAAATATTTCTGAGCTGCAGAATACATTTAAAAATGAAGTTTCAGAACTAATTTTTTTAAACTTTTCTTATCTTTACAACTTTCTTATAACTTTGTCCTATGCTTATAACTACCTTTGAATGGGCCTTTTTTTCAAAGCTCATACTTCAGGGAGAAACAGTAATGTTTTGTAACATAGAATTTGGAAATGCTAAGTGCTTTGAAATATATATAACAGAAACGGAGAGCATGGGAGATCTTATAAAGTACTAATTTTGGCGAAATTAGTCCTTTTTTAGTTAGTCCAGGTGATTAACTGAGGAAAATAAACAACAATAAAAATGTCCCTGTGAAGAATAGGCCATTTCTTACTGGTTGTGAATTTCGTTTGCTCAATCAGTTTACATTTATAGCGAGCTGGATATTTGCTTTTCCATTTGGCAGGGAATTATTAAAGATATCATCTATTTTATTTCAGGATATAATTTTCTCACATCTATTACTGCTAATTTTTCAAAGAATTGAATATCTGCTTTTTTTTATCCCTTCATCATGGAATCTCATTCAGTTTGGCATCTCTCTAGCGCAGCCTCTCGTGCTCAGAGCAGGGTCCATTATGAAATCAGACCAGGTAGCTTAGGGCTTGATTTCATTGTGTCTTCCCAATTAATTAAACCTCAGAGCACCTCTGTGAATTGGGTATCTGTGAGTACAACTGTACCAGTTTTTCATTTGTGTAAACAAAATGGAGATGTAAAACAAGATGTAAACAAGATGGAGAGACCGGTGATTTGTAAAAGGGCATGCAACAAATAATTGACAAGTTTATGCTTAGGACCCTGTTGTATACAGGTCCCTCTTTTACTTAGATCAGCCATTTCTTTCACCTTTCCACTTCTATGAACAAGTGGTCACTTTAAGAAGTCTTTTTTGATGTATTTTTTTACTGATACGTGACAAAAGATGATCTGGGGTTAATGCTTGAAATTGTTACACTGCTGCACAAGGTTGTGTTTTTCTGAATTCTCTGTGGGTTCTTGTTAATCTGTTTTTCAGAATTCAAAAAGCACTTCTGGTTTTTCAAGATCTGATAAATCTGGTCATTTCTCAGGTTGGGATCCCTACATTATAGCACTATGATGGCTTGAGTCTGGAAGGGAGTTACGGATTCCTGTTTTTATCAGGAACCATAATGAATTGAGTATCTGTGGTTTGGTACTTGCCATGGATGAGGAAGGCATCTGCTACTAGCTTATTTTCTTTAGTATTATTTTCTTCAGCTGACTCCTTTCCTAAATGTTCAGTATTTAACAGGAATCCTTTATTTCAATGAAAAACTTCAGAGTCCTGAATCTACTGATTCCAGAGTATATGAAATTTTGCTGTCTCCTATGACCAAATAGGTTTTTGCCCACTTTCTGGTGAACAGTGGGTTCCTGAAGGTGGGTTCTACCTTCCTTGGATGATCTTATGAACAAGTGCAGTCCATGGAGTGAGGAACGTGAGGAGAAAATGTTGTGGGATATACTTTATTTTGTGGAGTAAGAAAAAAGATCTCCTTTTGTGCCTGCCCCGTGTGCTTCTGGCAAGGGAGATGGCTTTTAAGACACTAATTTAATTTTCTTTGCAGTGGAACAGAAGAAAATTGAGAGATGTTTGGGGTTGGTTTTTCTGTGCAGGTGCTCCTGATAAAAATGGGGAGGGATATTCTGAAGTCTGCACTACTGTGAGCTTGAAGAGGAGGGGGTGTGATAAATCAAGTAAACAATGCTGAAGAGTAAGAGTGAATAATACTTTCTTGACAGAATGTTCATTTTTTATTTTTTTTAACAGAGCTGAATAGTACTGATTTGAAAGACTGCATCAGTGAAAACAGCCTCAGTAGCAATGCCAGTCTTCCCAGCGTACAGAGCTGTCGACGACTTCGAGAAAGAAGAGTTGCAAGCTGGGCTGTTTCATTTGAGCGTCTTCTTCAGGATCCTGTTGGTGTTAAATATTTTTCGGTAAGTTTTGAGGGATGCTGAGAGCTCTTTCAAAATACCTGATACTGCTGCAGTAATCTGCCTGTATTCTTTCTTCTTTCTTGACACTATCCTTACATAGGACAAGAAATAGGAGTTCATTCTTGCACAGTTGTTATCTGAGCATCTTTCTAAGTTTAAACCAGTTCACAGTTGAATAAGAGTTCATAGTAATACACGTATCACCATGCGTTTCTGGATAGCAAAAGTTTCAGATAAAAATGGAGGCTATACTTTGCTGTGTATCTGAACTTTTAGAAAGCTTCCGCATTTTGTAAAACAATTACATTTTATTGTATTTGTATCTGTAGCCTTTGCGTAAGAAAAAGGCAGTAGTTTCAGTAGTTTATTAAGTAATCTATGCAGATTTACCTACTGGAAGGTTGGAAGCCATGTAGAACAGTTTTTTCAATGATATGATGGATTATCTTCCTGCAAAAGGTTTTTAGAAATATTTTTTGGAAGTAATTAAGGTAGCTAAGACCACTGGTTAAAGCTGCAGCTTGCAGGAATAGTGTTGAGTATTTGCAGAGCACAAATTAAGCTTCTTCGCAGCACATTTATGAGGTAGTAAATAGCATCATCTCTGTTTTACATGCTAGGAAATTGAGGTGTATACACTTTTGCATTGTTGCACCGAGAGTAGGTTAGTGATTCTGAATATGTTACACAAGGACAGTTTGTGCTGCCCAAATAATTTTCGCAAAGAGAGTATAAAGAACCCTGTAGTGTGGGAGATGTAGATTATTGGACTCTGCATTAACTCAGACTTCTTTGCTTGATACAAAAGTATTAAAATATCAAAATGATTAATAAGCAGACTTCCATCTTAACTGGTGTGGGGACCTGAAAAACACATTAACAGTGAATACCTGTTTGAGGAAACAGAGAAGATGAAAGCAAAGTAATATATCCTGGATATTATGTTCCCTCTCTTTCCATTTTTCTTAGCAGAGTAGCCAAGATTTATTAGCATTTCTGCTTAAATACTGAGACTTCTACTGATCTGAGGTTACATTCCACCTGAAAAAGGATGTAGTTTGTGGGGATACTACTGAAAGTTGTCTTTTCTAATTACTTGTAAGCCATCAGTAAACTTACTTATGTCCACTTAAGAAATTGCTGCAGTAATTTTTCAGTATTGTGAAAGTTCAAAACATATATTAAAAACTTAGAAAATAGCTAATGTAATTTTATTAAATTTTCATATTAAAAGGTTGAAGTTAGATTTCATATCAGCAAAAGGCAACCTCAGATATTCAGAAAGTTTTACTTTCCTCCACAGTTTATTCTAATTACAAATGATTTTTATAAGCATTGCAAAAGTGCATGTATTAAAGAAATCTCCAATTTAAAGAACATTTAGGGGATGTTGAAATTTATTGTGTACACCACCATTTTCTTGAGTGGAGAGATCCAGAGCCATTGCTCAGATTTACTTGCAACCTGGCTATTGTAACACTGTGCAGTTACAGAATTCTGCCAGTATTCAAGAAGATTGGAGCATCAGCATTTGATTCATGATTACATAGGAAGCATCTTGGTGCATTTGGGATTCAGCATGCATACACCTTTCCTGAGGACAGCTTTGTCACTGAGCAGTAATTGCTCTCTAAGAAGAAGAGATTTTTGCATGTTTTGTAAATACTCACATTTTGCATAATAGTCTGCTGATGAGAGCAGTGATCCAGGAAGTGAGAGACCTGGTTGCATGTTCCTTCCTCAAGTGGTTCAGACCAACTTCTCCAGCTTCCCAGCCACGTGTAACACTGCAAGGTGACATCATGGTCCAACTGAGGCATCACTTGGTCTTTCTAATGAAGCTGAATCATTGTGCAGCCAGCTCTGCCCAAATCACGAGGCCAGAAAGCAAGCCCGCCCAAGATTAACTGTAGATTGCTGGTGAAGGCACCGAGTAGGGAAGTAGGCAGTTGGGTTCCAGTTCCTGCTCACTAATTTGATTCTTCTTCATTGTGTAAATACATGTAAAATGCAGAAACATCCCCCGACTACTCCTTTATACCTGTCTTTTATACATTTGGTGTCTCAGGTTAGGTGTCTGGAGAGCTTGCTGGTGGATTTAGACTCCCTGTATTGTAGTTTCTCTCAATTGCTTTCTTGCAGTTGGAGTCTCTAAACTCTATGTAAATCTTAAAAGCACAAATAAAGTTAAGTTTTAAGTTTTTGAGATTCCTCCTGCAGCACTTGGAGACTGCTGTGTATGTTGAGGAAGCTTGAGCGATACCAGTGTGACACTTGAGTGAAGGTTGTGACTTGTGGGCTGACTTAAAATAAAATTTCCAATTAAACACTGATACTCTAAAGTGTAAACAAGCATTGTTCTGATTACATGAATGCCTAGATAATTTTTTTTAGAGTACCAAGTTAATTTTTGTTATATCTCCCCACCCCCCAAAGGTTGGAATGCTTTCAAGAAATGTGTGCTGAGAGAATATTGAATTACACAGATTTGAATCGGGGACAGTTTGTGGTTGTACAATTTCCCAAGTAAATGTGGTCCCAGTCTTCACTTAAACCTTTGGATGCTATAATATGAATGTCCTGATTATTGTGTGTTGTACTGGGAGATTATGTTTTTTCTAAGAATGCATTTTCCAAGGAGAACCCATGTAACCACATCAGCAAGCAGTGATAAACAATTTTTTGTAGTTGCCATGTGATGCAGAAAGACTCAGTAATGAATGCAGAATTGATTATGGGCACTACTTGATAAACATCTACTCTATTATATTTGCAGTTGAACTGCAATTAAAGACAGCTGGTTTACAGTGTAATTTTTAAATGTAGTTATAAATAATTTAAATTTTTATTAAAAGTTTATTCACAAATTTATACACTGATTAACACAGTTTCAAATTTCATCTGTATATGCAAATGATTTGATTGTAACTTGATGGATTCCTCTCAATTGTATATGTTTAAAAAGGAATGAGAAAGAGGAGAAGCACGAGGCATATATTGGCATTGATTTTTACTGTAGAAGAAAACTGGACTGGTGAGACTGAATGCAATGTTACCATTATGCAAACTTTAATATTCTTATCAAGTATTATAAATAAGTTGTTTGAAATGGCAAGTAACTTATTTTCTTGGAGACACTTATTTATTTGTTTCTTTTTTCCCCTAGGAATTTCTACGGAAAGAATTTAGTGAAGAAAATATTTTATTTTGGCAGGCCTGTGAATATTTTAACCATGTACCTGCACATGATAAAAAAGAGGTAGGTCAATGTTGTATTTCAATATATGGTGTTGCTTACTAAAAATTGTTACTTGCTCAGGATTATTGAAATTATTGGAGCTATGATTGGTCTTCGTACTGTGACTTCAGTTTAAGATGTTGGACATATTTAGGCTGCAGTGAAGTGCAGAGGTAGCTCCGTAAAAACAAGCTAAGGTATATGGGATGTTGAAAAATGGTTGGCTGCAGTAGCCCAGTGCAAGGCAGTGTAGAGCAAATGAATTGAACCTCTGAAGGAGAGGTGAAAATTAGCCTCTGTTGTGTTCTTTCACCTAGGCTGCCTCCACTAGCCATGATAATGTGTTTGTAACTAACTTAGATATATCTGCTGCTGTAAACGTAGTCATGTTTCTTCACAAATTATGAGAATCCACATCTCATCCTTTTCAGATAGTCCTACTTCAGTGAGGCGGTTTTGGTGAATTTTGAATTTTATGCGGGTTGGCAACACTTCTGTCTATACCACAGCCAAATCTAGTCAGGTGAACACTGTGGAAAGGGTTTCATCTGCCAAGTCCTCCTTCGATCTTTGGTGGACCATTGAGGTTTTTCCCCCACTTTCTTCGGTCTTTGAACAGTGCATTTTCTGAGCACCTCGCTTAAGGGCTGTGAGCTCAGTTTGGTGTTTTTTTTTCCGTTATTTCCAGAACGTGGGTTTTTCAAAGTAAACAAGTTAAAAATAGAGCATGAGTATTTTTAACAGTAAATATTCAGATATCTGTTTACATTTTTCTAACTTCTAGAAATTGAAGCGTATTTATTTAAATAGTAACTGTTACGTAAAAGGTCTAAAATCTAAAAAAAAATTATTATCCTTCATAAGACAGCATTTGATGTATTTCACCTTTATTATTTTCATAGTTTGGTTATTTTAAGTTTTATTTTGATGGCATCTTTTACTGCTTAAGACATAGCTGATGAATATTTGTATTTTTAAAGGAAAAGCCCTATTTATATTCCTAAAACTAACAAAAGCTGTTAAATGAAAAATGCTTATGTGTTAAAGAAACTGGAGTGGCTGTATATTTTTGTGGGGAATATATCAGTGTAAAAAATACCTGTATAAAAATAGGTTTGCAAAGCAAACATACATTTAGCATTTATTTTCTGTAGCTTTCTTACAGAGCTCGAGAGATCTTCACTAAGTTCTTGTGTAGCAAAGCTACAACCCCAGTTAATATTGATAGCCAGGCACAGCTGGCAGATGATATTCTCAATTCTCCACATCCAGATATGTTCAAGGAACAGCAACTTCAGGTAACCATAGAAAACATGACTGTTGTACATTTACGTCTATTATGTGTTCCTCTGAAGTGTTTTAAAATATCTAAAAGTAGTTTCCCATGCTGCATGCTTTACTGTGTATAAAGACAAAGAAGTCAAGATCATATAGGTTCTGTTAGAATAGAAAGAGGCTGTATAATGGAATGCTGCTTGACTGTTTTTCTGTACATTTGCATATGTGTGGAAAGTCAACATTAACTAAAAAATAATCTGAAAAATCCCATTATTGAAATGAAGGTTTAGTGCAAGTAAATAATGCCATTTGGTGCAACAACATTGCATATGGTGTTTGCATATGGTTGCTTATTCTTTTCTTTAGTGGACAATTGTGTACACAAATAGTGTCTAATTTTGGCTAAAGTGGTTTGTAAAATATGTCTGTTGTATTGTAGGTGTCCCTCCCTTGTGATTTATAGAACTGTCAAACAAAGAGCTTGTTAAAACTGTTGGTATCTGAAGACCTCTGAAGTGGATGCATTTTAAATAATTTTTGATGTTCAGAACAGTTATGTAATGACAGGTTATATTTTACATTTTCTGTAGAATTTAAGTTTCTTTTTTTCTCTCCTAAGTAATCTCTTTGGTAACTCCTACCCTAATAAATTATTAGTAGAAATAATTTTGAGATCATGTTATTTAGAAGTCAAGGATATACCTTTAATTGCATAAAGGAAGTGGGTCACAGTCTTAGTGCAACCTCAGATTACATGCTTTTGGGGCAGAAGAGAGGTGGGTATAGGATCTCCCTCCATCTGCGAAGTGCAGATAGAAAGGTGGGTCTAACTGCTCGTCTGGTAGCTTCTAGCATTATGGCTACCCCCTGTGCACCTGAGGCTTCTGTGGGGATTACCAGCCATCATCTTCCCTGAGATTTGTTTCATGCATTCCTCATCTTGGCTTTGTGGAGCCCATGCCTGAAGTCCTCTTCATCTTCTCCCAGTTGTTTGGTGGAGCAGATGGTGTTCTTATGAGTCTGGTGGCTGGGCTGATGCAGGGTTGCTTCCTTCCTTGAAAATGCTGTGTCCTTAGGTTGGAGGGCTCATAAGGTGGGAGAAAATGCTGAAGTGCTGCTGTGGGTCTAATCCCAGCCATGTGGCCTGTCTGGACCTGACCTGCTTCTCTCAAATTATCAATGCCTCTGTAGTTCTCCTGTCAGATCCCTCAGCCAGGCCCGTTCCTCCGAATGAAAAATGAGATGAAGCAGGATGAGAGTTACTTCTGCCAAAGTAAGCAGCCTTGGAGCAAGGTGTGCCTGCTGAGGTACTAACGATGTGTTGCATGGTTGAGGTTGGTGCTGGGTAGTCAACTGCCTTGATGACCCTTAATACCTTGATTTCACGAAGTGGTGGTTCTGCAGTAGGTCAGTTTGTGGTCCTGATGGGTGGCATGACCTTGGGAACATAGAACTGTCGGTATGTGTAGTTATTGCAATACACCTACAGACTTTCAAAGTTCAGCTCGTGGTGGTGACACCATCTTAATAACGCGAAGGCTCTGCGTTTGGGGTCTTTCATGAGATTTTTTTCAGATTTCAGCACTGAGCGTAGAGTGCAAGGGTGCTGATCAGTGGAGGTGGTCAGATAAGTGTTGTCTGATGCTGGGGAATAGGGAGTGTTGCCGTAAGGCTGCAGTGGAGTTGCACATGGGGTGTGTGTGTGTGAAAGTGGCTTAGAAAGCACTGCTGAGTCTGCTGGCTCTCAAGCACTGCCTGTTGGGAATGCTGCTGGAAGCTGCTTTCTGTCCATAGCCTGACAAATTTG
Source organism: Aramus guarauna (assembly GCA_013400195.1). Taxonomy (NCBI): domain Eukaryota; kingdom Metazoa; phylum Chordata; class Aves; order Gruiformes; family Aramidae; genus Aramus; species Aramus guarauna. The sequence continues at coordinate 804,079 of VXBL01003620.1, forward strand.
CCCTTGAGCCTGTTGTTAGAGGTGGTATAATATGACAGTGTGGATGCAGCCAAAATACCTAGTTAGGATTTCATTGTTTCAAGTTTTTCTGGATGCAAGCCAGTGTAGATCACTTGAAGATCCTAAAATAAGAATAAAACATCATTTACTTCATGTAGAGTTGTGAAAATGGATGTAAGGTTTTTTTTTCTACCCTGGTTTATATGAAAGTTCAAATTATCCTTTTATAAGCTATATTTCTCCTCCTCTTTTGTAAGAACAAGAAATAGCATCTGCTAGATTTTTTCCAAATAAGCATAAGTCATTGACATGTGTAAATTAATATGATAATAATGCTAAATATAGGAAATTTGGGATGTAGTGTGGGCTAGCAACGTAGTAGGGCAGATGATGATCAGCTCAAGGTAAATTAGTTAAGCTGTCATCACTCTGTCCAGCAAAGTTAAAAGGTTGGAATGTTTTTGCTGTATTAAGTATATTTAATCTGCAGACTTCATCTCTGCAGTAACTCTCCTTGTGTCTCTTAGTTCTCTGTAATATTTTCCTTTATTCTTCCTACCTTGCATGGAATAACAATTTTATCTGCTTTTGGTGCTAGATTCTGTGACAGGAAGCAACTCTGAAAAGCTTTGGTTTTCGTCCTGTATTACATTGAAGGCGTTAGTGTTCTGTAGCTGTGCTGTAGAATCATGTCTTATATTTTGGGGCACAACTTGCATTTAGTTTAAAATATTGTGATTTGTTGAGGAGTGTAACCTCTTAAGTTTCATTTTGTTAAAAACCTCAAGGCCAGGTAAAGTATTTTGCATTTTTCAGTTAGCTTGGTTTTTGCATCTCTATTGGTGTTTGCAGACTGCACTTACCATTTTTTTCTGATAACCTTGTATCAGCAGTGTATCTGGGAGTCCTTGAGGTTGAGGCATTTTGATTTCTTGTAGTTGCTCCTCTATCTTATGCTGCTTTTGGCAATGCACCACAATATTATACTTTGAATTCAACGAAGCTATGTGTGTTGTGTACACCAAATAATTTGTTGAGCCTTGGCCTGAAACGTGTGCTCTGAAACTAGTTGCCTTTTTGCATTTTGCCAGTGTATGTACCTGTGGTCAGAGAAAGACTGTATTTCTCGTAGCGTGAGAGAGAGATTCCCCCTTGTGAGCAGGTTTTCAGTGAGGGCACTTTAGTCTTTGTGCTGAGCTGTTTCAGCATGTTAAGGGGGCAAAACTAACCCTACAAAAGTATTTTTTCCATAGTTTACCATGTGGCAAATGGTTTGTTAGAAGGCCAAACTAACATGACAGCACCTAAGAGGGAATGGGAATATTCGGGGGGAAGGCAAGAATGTAGAAGTCAGCATTCAGTTTGAATTAGGTTTCTGTAACGCTGCAGTATCTTGCTGTTTGCCAGCAAAGCTTTGGGCTAGTGCTTGTTGAGAAGGGTGTCTCTGCACGGTCTGAAAAATTACTTCCATCTGCTACTGGACCACTTTGGCTTAGTGATGGGCTTCCTTGTAGATTCTTGGGAATACCATAACCGGTTGGGTGGCACGTACTCTTCTTCCCTTGTCGGGAGTTTGTCATGTCCAAAGAAGGCAACATTTGTACTGCTTTTTCAGATCAAGTGAATCACTGGAGAGGATGCAAAGGTAAAACTACAGGTTTGCAAAAATGGAACAAGAAATTCAAACGTTGTTTAGCATTTAAGAAAGAACTTAGCTTCCTTTCCTTTTGTAAATTTAGCTTCGGCTGAATTAGCCTCAGACATTTGCTCCAGGCCTGGCATAGAGCTGCTTCTTTCTGATGTAGTTAAAGATAAATCTTGGTCTTGCCCAGAGCAGCCTTCTATGTAAACTGTTCTTTTTCAAGGTCTTGATTTTGCAGCACCTTGATTATTGACTCTTCCAAATATACTGATTTTTTTTTTCCCCCCCTTATGATTGGGCACATGCACCTTACCTAATACTGTAAAGGACTCTCTGCTCCTCCCTGTGTCATTAATTAACCTTATGTATCTTGTGTCATTGTGTACTATTGCATAGTGTGATTATATCATATTCCTGAGTTTTAGACCATCAACTTTTTTCTTGTTCACAGCTACTGTAAAACACATTTGTATAATTTAATCCTGTCACATATAGTACTGATGTAATAATCTTTAAAAAATATTTAAAATAGCTAGCTTGCTACACACTTCACATAGAATGTACAGAAGCATAAATGAAGTAAAAGATGGCTATGAGGATGGTGTTGTCAAGACTTTACATCATCTCAGCTTCTCATAGCATTTTTCTCAACCTGTGCTAAGGGAATAGATCAACTTGTGTTTCACTTTAAATTGGCGCAGTGGATTTAAACCAGGTCTAAACAAAGTCATGTCTACTGCTGTTTACAGGTAAATGTTCTAAATTTTGTGGGAGTTGACTGTTGCGAAATAGCTTGTTTTCTTGATGTGTTATTTAAGCTTATTGTAACCATTATCCATTGCATTTTAATTTCAGATATTTAACTTGATGAAGTTTGATAGCTATACTCGCTTTCTCAAATCCCCCCTTTACCAAGAATGCATCTTAGCTGAAGTAGAAGGTCGTCCTCTTCCTGATCCTCAGCGTGTTCCCAGCAGCCCCACTTCTAAACACAGTATCAGTTCAGAGAAGTCCAATATCTCAACACCGAAAAAGGTTACCTTTGTATTGTTGTTATCTGAAAACTGTGGTCTTAAATAATGTTTTTTCAAGTTCTTTAGAAGATCAAAGATAAGATGTAAAAAATAAAGTGGTGCTGGCAAATATAATTACAAAATCTTTATATACTCATGAAAAGACTTTTTTTTTTATCCATACCTTTGAATCAGATTTCTAGCTATTGACTTCCTGAATATAATTTTAAATCTTTGTTATTACACATGTGTACAGATAAAAAAAGAAGATTATTTTAATGCATCAGCTCAGGGGCTTATTTTGATTGAATATTGGAATTAAGGTGTGATAGTTTAACCCTTGCTGAGAGCAGACATTTTATCAGAAGTTATTGGAGAAGGCTTAACCTAATCTAATTCATTTTTGGAAAGGACAGTTTCTTTAATTTCTTAGCCCCTACTGAACTAAGGTAATTCTGTGTAAACCAGATACAGTTGCTTAAAAATTAGACCAGTAGTCTTACTGATCTCGTAATGTTATTTAGAGTTTATTTTTTCTTCATGTAGTTGATACCACCATGGTGTTACATAACTGTATGGGCAAATTATGACTTTGCATTTTTCATGTCAATCACTACACATTAGCCCATCTGCTATTATGTATTTTTATGACTAGGAACCTTTTTAAAAGTAGCATTTTAAGGAATACTGTAATAATCTAAGAAGAATAGTAGCTTGTTAAAAGGAAGTTTAGTTTAATATCAAACATTCCTGATGTTTATATTCTTCAGCACTAATAAATACTTTGATTATACTGGTAAATGTTAAACAATACTTTGTTATTGTCTTTACATGCAGTTCATGGTCAAGCCTAGCCTAGGAAAAATACCTGAAATATCAAAATGAAATTCTGTGTTTCAAAAGCGAGGCAAATGGCCTTTCCACATTAACTTAGGCACTGCTGGTGAGCTGTGGAGAGTTCTTTCATGTTTGCAGGAGCTCTCTGTGGCTTGATTTCAGCTGCAGTTTTGTGCTCTCTACAAAGCAGCATATTTCCATCGATGTATTTCTTGTTTGTACTGGGTTGGGTTTTTTTTGATTGCTACTGGGAGGGATGCTGATATAGACACTTGTGAGTGGGATAAAGCAAAGCTAACCTGACCATCATACTCTCGCTTTGGGAAGAAGTGTGGGAAGGTTTATTTTAAATAATATACATACAACTGTCATCCAACCAATTATTTAATTGTGTTTTGGTGATAGTTAAGTGGTAAATCCAAGTCAGGAAGATCTTTAAATGAAGAGTCAGGAGAGGAGGACACTGAGAAGAAAAAAAGGGGAACGTTTTTCTCATGGTCAAGAAGTAAGAGTTTGGGAAAATCACAGAAGAGGAAAGAAAATGGCGATTATCCAAATGGTGAGTATTCACATTCCACTTTGTTGCAAAGTTGTTTCAGCAATAAATGTGACTAACCTCATCATGTTTAGTTTGCATCTAAGTGCATCCTTGGGCATGACAGAAGGAAAAGAAACTGTCAAGTCAGAAGGCTGTAGTGTGGCTACTATGACTGGGAGGTTTTTGGAAGGTTTTTTTAATTGACTTCCAAGAGACTTTTTTTTCTGCTTTCCAGTAGACACTGCATTTCTGTGTGCTGGCAATTGGTTTTTCAAGCAGAGAGCTACTATTTTTATAGTAAGATAATTCCCACCCTTACAGAGAAGTTCTGGAGCTGTACATGCAAAATAGTACTATAGTTACAGCTGTGTACAAATTCCTTCATCTGCATTATCCTACCTTCCTTTCTTTTATTAGTACCACACAGGTATGTTCACTTTTGAACATACTCACTACTTGTGTCCACCTTTCCTGACTAAAATGAAAAAAGAAGAGTCAGAATTGTGAAAACCCTTGTAATGTGCTGTTTTGTTATTTAACTGGTTCTGAGAGTTTAAGGAAGAGTTTCCCTATGAAAGCACATGTACATGGCCTCTAGAGGAAGAGTTTTGTATTAACTCATTCCATTGGGTTAAAAATAACAGAGAAATTCCACTGAATCACCAAATTTTGATCATATTGTTACTGTGGTTTCTTCTTCTCTATTTTCTAGTAAAGGCCCAGACCCACAAGATATCTGATCATAAGGATAGTTTAAGTGTTCTCATTATATTCATATGTGAAAAGACATCAGAGGCATTTGCTAAGATCATAGACTTAGACTTCTGAAAGTGACTAGTGATTGTCTTAGATGTTAGTTTTCTAACACTATACTTACACTTTTAAAAATATTTATCTCCCTTCAATATATCTGAAGAGGTAGAATAATTTTTAAATTTTTAAATACGTTTTAAGATAAAGAATTGTTTTAGGTTTGGTTTTTTTTTTTAAATACAAAAGCAAGTGGGGTTATTCAAGGGTTACATAACTAAGAAATACTTGACCAAATATTGTTTCAGTTTTCCGTGCTTCAGTGCACATTATGAAGACTTGATGTTTTTTCCTTTATCTATACAATTATTTTTCTGACCACAGGAGCTAATATTTGAAATAGCTTTCTGTATTATAATAAATAATAAAAATAAGCCTTTTTTATTGATTGCTGATTCTTTCCACAAACAGATTCTATTCAGTCCAATGGATTATCGTATAGACGGGAATCACAAGGCTCCATGTCATCAACTGCTAGCCTTGACTTGGTAATGGCCAGTTCTTAATGAAGTGGGGAAGCAGTGAAAACAGTGAATTACTAATCTTCTAAGTAGTGTAAAGTCATTTGTTTGAAGTATTACTTTGAGAAAGGCTCTTTAAGTGTTATGGTTAGGGGGTAAGATGTAATATTAAGCAATTTTAGAATACTAGAAATGTAACAGAGATTGCGTTCATATATTGCTGCTTATTTTGTCCTTGTAACAGAAAGATATCCTTTGCATCTTGTCTGTCTTAACTTCAGGCACCAGTAAACTTCCAGAATAAAAGTTTGCCTTTCAAAGAGAGCTACTGTAGCTCTTTATAAACAGCTTTTTCCATCTACCAGAGCTTTGAGATTCTGTTCTAAACAACCACATGTTAAAGCTTTCCATCTGCTTGACCTGTATGCAAGTTGTGTTAGGCTGATTACTGTGGTACCAGTGTCTGTTGTGCTTCCTTCCTCTCCATTTCTTTTGAAGTTACGAGTTTTTCTTCTTGCCATTATTACATAACTCTACTCCTAAAATCTGAGAAAAGAGAGGGAGGGAATTTCATTGCAAGCACTGATTTTGTCATAGTATGTAGGAAAATAATGACTGAAGACGCTGTGATTTCTAACCATCAAGTTCTACCTTCGCAGTGTAACACTAATGAAATGCAAAATTAAAACAGTATTAATAATAGAACATAAATGTAATACTTTAAATTTATTTAAACTACATTTATATGGAAGATGAATATGAAAAAGAAAATTTTTAAAAGTTTTTTTTGTAGTCTTAATGTACCCCTAGTAGACTAGAGTCTAGCAGCTATGTAATTTTGCCTATGCTACTTATATTGATCACAGAAGCAAGCATGGCAGTTGTTTTTATTTCTGTTGCAGAAATTCTTATCTTAACTGATAAAGTCAGAAAGTTACAGTGATTTGGATGAGAAGCAGCAAGTTAGAGAAGAGGAAAAAGCACGATGAGTACCCTAAAAGACTGTCGAAGACAGTATTTTTGTAGTGTCCTTTTAAGTGAGCTTTTTGTAAAATTTTCAAAGATACTTTTTATATTTCATAGTAGTGTTACTGTTCTACTGTTACTCTAGAATGAAGGTTAATACTGTGCCCTTTAGCCTTACCCCATGACATTGTACTTTTTGTTCTCTTTAGTACAAAAAAAAAAGCATGGCCATCAAGTGAATTATTTAAAAAATTTAATTTCTCTATGGTGTAGTTGTATATGTAGCATTCAGATTATGTTAAAAACAGAGGAAATTTTGTTTGAGGAACCTGATGTTGAAAGGTGTCCCTCATCACTTAAATGTTGATTCATGCCAATGGTAATTTTTACCTTAGCAGGTCATTGTTGAGTATAGACACTTAAGCATTTGGAAGCTAAACGTGATTTTGTTTACTTCTTACACTTTCTGTTTAGGAGTCTTGTTCTGTCATTTGAGAATCTTGTAACCTGTTTTGCACACTCGGTGTCTAAAGCTTCATCTGTTCTTGAAATACATTTAGATTTGTGCAGTGCTGTTATCTTTATATAAACTATGCTTTTCAGAATTTAAATTTATCTGATATTATTTGTGATATTTGGAAGGATTTCTAAACTGTAAACGTAGTAGAAAGTATGCTTCTTGGCTTGGTTTGATTTGTACAGACTCTAAAAGTTTATGCATATTCCTAATTTTCCCATTGGGCGCTGACTTTTCTTTCTTTCTCCTGTCAAGTCTGAAGCCTCAAGGTTACCTGCATTTGTACCAGATAAAGAGAAATCCCCCAGATACTGCTGTATAAACCTTCCGGATGGTTCATCCAGCAAAATGGCTGTTAAATCCGGATTCTCTATCAAAGAGGTGCTATCTGGGCTCTGCGAGAAACATGGCATTAACATAGCTGCAGTGGACCTTTTTTTAGTTGGGGGTGATAAGGTATTGCATATTCCTGTGCTTTTTTTAAAGTGTTTTCATACTCATTTTGCTAATAAGGAAGTTTCTGTTATCTCAATAGTAATATATATGTCCTGGTTCTACTTATAGCTTTACATTGGCAATGCTCGTTAATTGAAGGAGATTTTTGGTGAAATTAGAACTGGTGTAGTACTGTAGTTGTGGTATCTACATTACAGAAAGCAGAAGAGAGCTTATGACAAGCATTTCCTTATGCCTAAATTAACTTCTTATTATCTAGTCCATGTAGTTTGTTCAGGGGAATGGCTAGCTTGTACTTAATTGAAAATATCCTTGAAGTATGTTGTAGTAGATGGTATTTCATTAAAGTAAGGAAACATAATGGCATTCAGTTGTTCAAAGGTGAAATGAGATTAATTCATGGTAGAATGAAGGTATGTGTTTTAATATTGAGGAAAATTTCCAATAGAGCAGTCGACATTGGTGTGCTGTGATGGCTCTTATTCCAACAGAAGTATCTCCAGTTCAGAGAGAAGTTCTGGATGTGAAACATTTATTGTCTTAAATTTGTGTTTTTGATCAATCTAGATGATTACAATGACAAAAATCAATGAATGTGCATAGCTATGTGCCCATTCTTTTAAATCTTTTAATGACTGTTAACTTGCTGTGTTTTCTAATGCATCATTCTATGTAATAATTCATTTAAGTTGAAGGACCTAGGCTTGTTTTAAAACACTGAGTTCCTGGGTATTTGCTGTGGTGATTTGACCCTGGCTGGAGGCCAGGTGCCCCCCAAAGTGGCTCTATCACTGCCCTCCTCAGCTGAACAGGGGAGAGAAAATATAACAAAAGGCTCCTGGGTAGAGACAAGGGCAGGGAGAGATCACTCACTAATTACTGTCACGGGCAAAACAGACTCAACTTCGGAAAATGATTTTAATTTATTACCAAAGCAGAGTATAACAATGAGAAATAAAACCAAATCTTAAAAACACCTCCTCCACCCCTCCCTTCTTGCCAGGCTCAACTTCAGTCCCAAATTCTCTCCCTCCTCCCCACAGTGGCACAGGGGGATGGGAAATGGGGGTTGCGGTCAGTTCATCACACATTGTCTCTGCCGCTCCTTACACTCCTCCCCTGCTCCAGCGTGGGGTCCCTTCCATGGCAGACAGTCCTCCAAGGACTTCTCCAACGTGAGTCCTTCCCATGGGCTACAGTTCTTCACGAACTGCTCCAGC
>VXBL01003620.1:812685-900449 GCA_013400195.1 Aramus guarauna
GCTCCTCTCTCCATGGGGCCACAGGTCCTGCCAGGAACTTCCTCCAGCGTGGGCTTTGCACGGGGTCACAGCCTCCTTTGGGGCATCCACCTGCTCCAGTGTGGGGTCCTCCATGGGCTGCAGGTGGATATCTGCTCCACCATCATCCTCCATGGGCTGCAGGGAGACAGCCTGCCTCACCATGGTCTTCTCCACGGGCTGCAGGGGAATCTCTGCTCTGGCCCCTGGAGCACCTCCTCCCCCTCCTTCTACACTGACCTTGGTGTCTGCAGAGTTGTTCCTCTCACAAGTCTCATTCCTCTCCCTGTCTGCAATTGCTCCTGCTGCTTTTTCCCCCTTCTTAACTCTGTTATCCCAGAGGTGCTACCACCGTCGCTGATGGGCTCGGCCTTGGCCAGCAGCAGGTCCATCTTGGAGCCGGCTGGCATTGGCTCTGTCGGACATGGGGGAAGCTTCTGGCACCTTCTCACAGAAGCCACCCCTGTAGCCCTCCTCCTACCAAAACCTTGCCATGCAAACCCCATACACTTGCTGACTCCAGTGGAAGCTGAAGTTTGATCATTGTCTCACAGCTAGCCAATATAAAATACACTTAATCATGTTGCATATTGAATATCCACTAGAATGCATACAACCTATATTAATAATTTTTTGAGTTATCTGACAATTTTTTTTAAGCACTTAGCTGTTCTTTTTTACATATTTTAAAACTAATTTGCACTCTCTTCTTTTGTTCATGACGTGCTCTGTAGCCACTTGTATTGCACCAAGACAGTAGCATCCTGGAGTCTCGGGACCTACGTCTAGAAAAACGCACTTTATTTCGGTAAGAGTCAAAAATACTATCTTTGTCTGGCATTTTCGACCCCATTTTCCATTTTACTTTTTTGTAAGCGCACTGAAGTGTATTGTCAGTTACCCGTGCAGGAAAACAGTAGTTAATACAGAAAAGAATTTGCCTGAATCCAGTAAAAAATCCAGTTAGCCATGCAATGCAACATGTTATATGTTTCCGTCGTAGATTATCCGGCATTAGGGGATTGAAGGTTCCCATTCATTGTACAGGTGCATTAGAAGAAATAGGTCTTAGTATCAAGCAGAGTCTCATGTGAAGAAGGAAGGTGACCTAATATTTGTAACTGAAAATTATTAACTTCCACCTCTTGCAGTTCACTTGCAGTTTGAGTTTCTATTAAAGTAAAAGTCCACCTTCAGACTGCAATATTACTTAGGTAAGAGATACGCGTTTAGCATGGGGATTCTCTGAGTTACACAGGTGCCGAAGTTAGATATCCTGCCTGTGTTTAGGCACTGATAATCCCTAAATTTAGGGCCAGCTGCTAAGTGCTTTCTCTACATGTAATAGTGAGATTGAGGTACCTCTAAAAGGTAATTCAGATGATGATAACCAGGGTAAGAATCAGTGGGAAGCCTACAGGAACATTTCAAACTGAGTAGAGCAGCACCTGGTGAGTTCCTGCTGCCAGAGGAAGCTTTCTGGATTGCTGTCTTGGATACAAGTGGGATTTTGATGCCAATGTTCCAGTTTAGGGACATTTAAATATTATTATCATATCTAACTGCTTGAGCTGAAGCAGTTGTGAAGAAGCATCTAGGACAGATCTGCAAGCCCAAACGGACCTTCCACATCAGGAGGAGATATGTTTAGTAGGTTGAAGCAGCACAAGAATGAGTTGGAAATTGAACTGCCAGTCTCCTAGTCTAATCATAAATGCAACAATTAAAAAAAAAAAAAAAAACAACAACAAAAAACCTTCACGATTAAATTGACATATTTATTGATTACATGTTCCCATTCAGTTACATCTGTAATTATCTGCCTAACTGGCAGATTACAGTAAGGCTAATTGTATAAATACTGATTCATCTGAGTATAGATTTGTAACCCTGAATCTTAAACAAGTTATAATAGTATTACTAATATGGGTGTAGTATAATTCAGTATGTTATATATTTAGCATTACATAACATTATTTTATACTATACATTTTTTTTCCAAATCAGCAGTTTCAATTTTTTTTCAAAATGCCAGAAGATGTTCTAAAGTTCCTAAATTCTAAAAATCCAAACTACCACTATGAAAACCCCTGAAGTAATTATTTCAGGAAAAAGTAATGAAGTAGAATGTTTTTGTTACTGTATTAAGTTGCACTTTTGAAGCGAATAAAGTTTATTTTGTCAGGCATTCTTCAATTTTGGCTTCATACTACTTTTCTTTAGGAAGTAGGGCTAGTTTCTATTTAAGGGTACTTCAGATTAATAAATATGGTATAGGATATTCAATTTTGAAACTGAGATTGAGCAGTCTTTTATTAGGTGTGAGTTGTTTGAGTTTCCAAATTACAAAGGAATTTTAAGTAGGCAGTACCATATGTTACTTGTGTGTTAATTAAAATGTAGAAATGTTCTACAGTAATTCCTTTTGTGGGTAGACACTGCATAAGCAAAAATACTCAAATACTTGGAATATTTTCAGACATAAGACAAATATTACATGGATATACTCAGTTACCCGAATGTCTGCCACTTCTGTGTCAATTCACAGTTAATGGTTAAAATTGATAATTTCTATTTAGTAGTTGTTGTATTCTGAGAAAATATGAAAGACAAAGTTTCAGTTATTCAGGGTACTTGTGGAAGGGAAAAGTCAATAAGACTAAACATCTTGTATTTAAGTAATTTGTGTGAGAGAAAAGATGAGGTTTACATTTAATCGTGACTGACAAAATCACTAATAATTTTCATTTCTTCTGATGATGTACATTTCTGATAGTTTTGTTAGTAATAAGCCTGCCCTTGTTTTCATATTATAGTGCCATTATACTCAAATGTGGCTGTTACGGAGGAATCAGGGCATAGATGAAGAGCATTTGAAAAAAAACCAACCCAAACTAGGCACAGTTCTATGCAGGGAAGTAGGCATAAATGGAATAGTTGTTTGGGTTTTAATAAAATTTCTTATTTCATTATTTCTTTGCTGTTTTGTTGAAATGACATAAAATTGCATAACATACTCTGAAGACGGTTGTCTTTATCCTTTAAATTCCAACTGAATTGCTTTTACAGCTTTTGCATATAAGTTTCTCTTCCAGCAAGTTTTTGTGATGTGGTGGCATCTAGCCAGAAGTCAGCATCACCTGGAATTCCACTGTATTTGTTCCTAGGCTTAAAAATAAAAATGCTTGTCCAAGCCCATCTCAAGTAATTGAATAGGACATTGCAGAAGTGGGGAGAAATATTTTTATTGCGTCCAAGACTGTAGTACAGGCATGGAGTCACCTTGGAAACACTCCTGGCCCAGAATGGTCAGAGCAATCTCTCTGTAAAGATGACAGTGTTATGGAATGTATCTTCTTGGTCTGAGGATCACCATGCAATTAGGTGGGCTCATGCCTTCGCTCAGCCCTGACGAGTGAAACAGTTGGCAGTTTTATTTGTGTTAAAAGTGCTCTGTACCTTCAGGTTAGGATAGGTTTGTGCTAGTGAAGTTTCAGGGTCACTAGCTGTAAACTAGTATAACTTTGCTGTAGATTGGACTTTCTATATTTCGTACATTTTGTTTATTGGAATATTTTGTACTTAATGTTACAATTGATATGTTTCAGGCTGGATCTTGTTCCAATCAATCGATCGGTTGGCTTGAAGGCTAAACCCACCAAACCAGTAACAGAGGTCTTAAGGCCTGTGGTTGCAAAATATGGTTTAAATCTTAATGAACTTGTGGCAAGACTAGTAAGTATCTTTTGATGTAATTCAAGCTGCAGTATTTTTTGTCTGGATCATATGATAGTGCCTGAAATTATTCCTATCCTAATTAGGCATTAAAATCTATAACTACGTGTTGAGATGAAAATGCATAGCAGTCATAACCATTACACTTAATAGTAACTACCTCAAAGCTTTAGTCTGGACCTGTTTTACATTCTTCTTCAGAATAAACCCAACATCCTAAACAACAGTTGACTGAGGTTAGTTAAAGCTATAGTTCCATTGTCCTGGGAATCATGAAAGTGGCCTCAAATCTGCTCACAAAAAATTTCCACGGAAGCAGACTGATTCAGCTTCTCTACTACTAAACACTTGGCTAGCATTTTCTCTAGTCTGTTTTGATGGCATATCAAGAAATGGAAAGTTACTTTTGTGGTATTTCTGGAATGTATACTGTCTTGGGTGAACCAGTCCATGTTTTTAAAATAACTGAAAAACATGTTCGTATAAAGAAAACTTCATTGAATAAAATTACAAAATTAACCAGAGTACATCAAATTTAGAATATAAAATAATTTCAGACTTCCTCTGAAAAGTATGATTTGCTGACCATACACACTAATGGTCCTCGAGTATTTGTGCACGCTAGCAAATTGGATGATATTTTTCTTCTTGTACCTTCTTTTCCCCAAATGCCATTCTCCTCACATGAATGACTTACACTCACAGTAATCAAGGTAGTTTTACACAACTGGAATAAACATTTTTAGAATGCTAGAAGAAAGATATATTGAGACTACACTGAAACTTAAAAATGCTTTCCTCATTTTCTTTCAAAAAATGTCAGACTGCATAAACTTGTTCTGAAAACAGCTTTTTCTCTGTTATATACAAACTGTGATCCGACTTTAGAATGGTGAGCAGGAACCACTTGATCTTGGTGTCCCTATATCTAACCTGGATGGTCAGCGTGTTGTTCTAGATGAAAAAGAGCCAACAAAGGGTAGAGGTAAGTTGACATAAAAGTTTTTATTTATCTCAAATCAGTTTTGTAAACCCTGGCTTTAGTTAGTTTCTTCTGTTGATGCAAAGGTGAGGCAAATGTGAATAGATTTGTATATGTCACATATGGCATATATTCTTTTTAACTAAAAAGGAGGGCAGTTTCTAAAGATTCAAGATTGAATTCATCTGTTGATACCAAGTACTTTACTGATGCTGTAAGAAGTTTTGCACTAGTAATACTTGAATATTCTATTTGGACTCAGGCATACATCCACACACACATTTAGGGACATAGTGCCCAGTAATAATAATGAGAATAAGATGCCAAATAACTTCTGTGAATTTGGCAATTAATTCTAAAGAAACTTTCTGTATAAGTAAAACAGATGCAGGTTGTGCAGCTGCTGTATATACAGTTATGACGACCCCCTTCCTTAACGTGAGAAAGTAGCAGAGCCTACATCTCCAGTTTTGACAGCTTATTTCTTGAGATACTACTAAAATGATACAATTTTTTATTTCCCTGGACAAAATAATATGAAAAATAGAAGTTGATCAACTGAGCAGCTGACAATCTTTTAGCACAATTAACATGCCATACTAATGTAAGCAGCCTTGAGAGGAAAGCTTCAGTTTCATTAGGAGTCCTTTTTATAGATATAGAACACTTAGTTTTAAAAATGAAATTAGATGTGGTTAAATTAAGTTGACTTAGAGCAGAGATCCTCTTTGAGGAAGAACTAGGAGAATAAAGATGGAGGTATTTATTGAGGAGAATCACATTTGCCATTTTTATAGGAAGTGGAACCGATTGTCATTTTGAAAAAAGATACAAATCTGAATACTCTCACAGATAATTAGTTTAAGTATTACAAGTAAAACTGTAATCCTATGTGCTGCAAGCTGCTATAAAAGCCTAAATCATAGACTTACATTCTAGCAGTAGGCTGATTCTGTGGCAATATACCAGTGAAAAAGAGCCATGATTCTGTGTTTGCAGCTCAGTCTTCGATTAGTGGATTTGTTGTAGGCAGATGTAATTTGAAGGAGCCACTTAGTTACTTAGAAGTAGACAAGGAGGATATGGCAATGTCGAGAAAACAGTTGATGCACAAAGCAGGTTGGAAAAGATTCAACATGACCTTTCAACGGTCTTTTTCTGCTGATTTTTTTTTTTTCTTACTTAAATTCTAAATTTGAGAATTAAAAACTGAATTATTAGATGAGATTTTTAAAAGCTATTTGGTCTAAATTAGCTGAAAATTCAGGAGAACTTAAATGAAACTGCAGCATCTTTAAACTTTAAAAGTATTGCCAGAGTAGGAAAATTTGAAGATGAGAGGGAGATTATGGTAGCTTTTGACTGAAAAGTATCAGGGATATCAACTGTGCTGCCTCTTTATTTTCTGTGTACATCTTTGAGAAATTTTAAAGCAAAAAAATGTTTTGTGCATCATTGTCACTTAACTATTACTTTTTTGGTAAATTATGAATTTTTAGTTATAGAAGGTATGTTTATGTTCGATGTTTACAGATAAACAAAAAGGTGCATCAGTAAAACAGAGTGCAACTGTAACTACTTCAAGAAATCAAGTATCTACTGTAAGTTTTCTGCAATGATTTTTGTCCTTAGATCATCTTTTGTTTCCTTCTGGAATTCTATACTAGAAGCTGCATTTATCCATGATTTCAAATCAGCCAAATTATGTAACTAGATTGAGTATAACTGTAATTCATCCGATATTTTTCCACTGTCAACGGCATTTATTTGTGAAAACTTTGTCTTCATGGTGAATCAGATAGCTCTTTCACTGTGTCGTATTTGTTGTTTCTTGTCTCATTGGCCTATCTATATTTGAAAAATGATTGAATTACTCCGCAGAAAGGGCCTTTGAAGTTCAATATGAATTCTTCACAGTAAACCACATTTTATTTATACTCTTTTGGGAAGTACTTTGCAATAATCAAGATTAAACTAAAACATTTGTTATGGTGGTGTTAGAGGAACATGTTTTCAAAATAACTTTTGTATTCACTTAGACCATATTATGTACACAGTGATATAGCCTAAATGTAAGTAGTACCTTAACTTTCCTTCTAATGCAGGGAGAGGGAAGAACTCTAGGAAAGTCTAATTCTATCAAAATGAAAGGCGAAAATGGAAAAAATGCTAGGGAAGTCCGGCTGTCAAAGAGAGAAGACTCTATTGCAAAGATTGGGAAAAAAAAATGTCAGAAAATAAATTTGGATGAAGCAGAGGGTATGTGAACTTTATAGTTTATGTATTAACATAAGTAGACTTAGAAAAATGAGAATTTTGTATCCGTGTAGAAGAAGGTACTGTGTGTTTAATACTGTATTGTGAAAATCATAGTCATGATCCTTTTATTTTTGTTTGAGATTGTGTTTGAATTGTAAAGTCTTTGAAGCTGAAGGTAAAATTTTAAGAATACCTAAACGTAGATGTAGGTGCCTAGTGGGATTTTCAAAAGTGAAAGCTACCTAATTCCAGGTAAAATAAAAAGGAATTAGTTACTCAATTGCAATTGAATATCCCATTTGACACCTTTTGCAAGCCATGTAGAAGCTTGCCTTTCTGTTCACCTTTACATAAGAGTCTTTACCTCACTGAAGGGCATTCTGCACCATGGTATAGACCCGAACTTACTCAGGTAAGAATTTTTGAAAATTTTATTCTAAAGTCTGTAACAGTCAGGGCAGTACAATCTGATGACACTGGAGGAGCTGTGATGGGCAAGAGTAAAAGCTTAGTTTACATTTAGTAACTGCTCTGAAAAGGTGGTTAGAAGTAGAAATGAGCAAAGAAGTTATGGGTAATCTTGGATATTCTGAGTCTTATTTTTTACCTTCAATTACATCTTAGTAGTTTTGGTGATAATGGAAAAGAACTCATAAGAGAACTTGCTTTCTTATAGAAGGATGTCCATGGGAGAAAGAGGAATAAACCCAATGCAGCAGTAGAAATTTTGACATACCACCCTCTGCCCTAGGGCATTAACAGAAGGAATTACTTATCTTGTCAGCCCTGCACATTCCTCCCTATTTTCACAAGTAGAGAAAAGTCAGAGGACATGTTTTATCCACAGATTAAAATTTACTGCTGATGTTACCTAATATGCATATCCAAAATGTGGTTATGCACAGTTATATGGCAAATGAATGTTCATCTGTGAATAAATGTCCACTGACTTGAATGGAAAAAAATGCTTTGACTGAAACTTTTATTGCAAAACAGATGTTTGTTAATATAAGTGTTATTACAAAATATTAGTGCATTTTAAATTATTTTCTGTTGCTTACTATTTTGTTAACTTGTTTTCCATATTTTAATATTTTCATTTTTCTTCCTAGGGCTGAGTAAAACATTAACATAATTTGAAAACTTCAGAATTCGAGGCTTTCACATTTTATTTTGAATTTTGTGAAATTTGTCCAAGTTCGGAAAATACGTACCAAATGTTGTAGACTGTTTTTTAATGAAAAAAACCAAACAACTGTTCTATGAAGTTTGAAATTTCAGGAGGGAACATTTTTGTATGACACATATTAGAAATGTTGCATGTTTTAATATGCATACCGTCATTTTGCAAAACTTTGGCAATAAGAAGCGTTTTGAAGCTTCCATCTTGGCTACGTTCAGATTTTATGGCATTTGACAAAGCATGTTAAAAAGTCATTTTTACAAATATCTTGCACAGCCTGCCAAATATGAATAGAGGATTAGGAATAAGGTCATACAAGTGTTAAATGACTTCATGTTATGCTAAGTTAAAACTAATACTAACATTGTGTGCTTTTTGTAATGGCTTTTGCTTCAAACAGTATTTATAAGCTGGGTTGATTGATTTTAATTCACCTGTTGGAGATGGCCTTTTTAAGCATCTTTAATATTCCGTAGTTTCAATGTTCTCTTCTGGAAAAATTAGGACGTGCAGAGACCCTATATTAAGAGTTACATATTTTTATATTTATATGTTTTGTACCAAAGAGTTCGTTTATTGTTGCGATGCTTCTTTTTTGAGGAGTGGTATAATTCTTGGCTTATGATTGAGAAGTTTCTTGTTGCCAAGTTTTGAGACTTTCTAGAACAGTGGTGATTTACTATGAGTATTATTTATATATAGAAACACATTAAACCATCGGACATCATTAAGGACATGATCAGAAAATCACTTCCAATTGTGTTAAAAACTCTATTAAAAAAAAAAAAAAGCTGCCCCATTTCTTTTCCTAATGGCTCCTTTGGTGGTTATTGACCACCTATATGCTGCTGATTCATTGCAGCACGAAGTAAAATGGGGTTACTTAAATCAACATCTGATCATGCCCTGTGATGATAACATCCTGGGTTAAAAGAACACCATGAATTGAATTTAAACTGTGATAAAATATTATTAAACTGAGAGAAATTCAATATAATAAGGAAGTTTGCAACATTTTGAATCTTTGAACTTTCAAATGGCATGGCTATTTTTGAGTTAAGATGGGTAAAACCCATCCGGAATATAAAAATGTGCACCCATTGTCAGTAAGACCAGAGCCTTGTTTTGTATAAAGCTTTTAAAAATCCTGTGTGTATGTACAGATTTATTAACTGCGTAACATAGAAGATGTGTTCAAGGCTCAGTGAATTGCAGCTGTTCTAAACTGCAAAACTCTTACAATAGCAATCCTGATGGTCTTAATTATAGTGATGCTAGTGAACATTGCTGCAATTGAAAAAGTTCCTAATTAACATGGGATCTTATTTCAAGGCAGCATTGAAAGAATTGAAGATCTTCATGGAAAATAAATGTGCTGAAAATTTGCGTTTTAATGACATTGCACTTTCTGACAAAAACTTGTCAATTTTGGGTTTTTCCCCAATAGAATTTTTTGAACTCATATCCAAAGCTCAAAGTAACAGAGCAGATGACCAGCGTGGACTGCTAAGGAAAGAAGACCTTATTCTTCCTGACTTTCTTCGTTTACCGCCCACTGGACCAGAACCATCCTCATCTACTCCCGCAGGCCCTAAAGGGCGAGTTTCAAAAAACGATGGCAAGGATGAATGTACATCACCAAGTGGAAAACAGGAGTCCATACAAAACCTTAATGAAAATTCAGTTAAGAAAATGGGTTACTCAGAAAATAAACATAAATCTGCTTTGACAGCCCTCCACAGTCAGAAGACTATCAGTGTTCCTTTTAATACCCCATTGTCTCCAATTCCACATGCACAGGAAAACAATGCAACGATATGGAAAAGGCAGTCAAGAGAGTTACAAGCTGAAGGCATACAGATGGTAGATGATGAGAATGTGGCAGACTTGACTCTTGTGGCTGAAGGAGATATTAGTAGCCCTAACAGCACTTTGCTACCACCGCTGCCACCAACACCACTGTCAGACATCAGTAAACTCACAGAAGCCAACTATCCACCCCCAACTCCTTTTGCAGGTAATCAGGAAAAATCTGGATATCAAAGATCCAATTCAGGTATTTCTAGATTTTAATAGTCTTTCCTTTTCTGTAAAACTACTTTTCCTTGGCACTGTTGATCAGTATTTGGCACCCATTAAAACAAGAAAGAAAATTCTCTGTGCACCTTAATTTTTTTACAAAAGGAAAAAAAAAAGAGTTTCATTGCCTTAGTCTGTGCTAACTGTAATATTTCTGGTTGCCTTTAACAATGTACTTTTGTTTGGATTTGGCATGTGGCCAAAACGGACACATGCAGACAAACCTTTAAAATATATCCATATGCTATAATTATCTCATTCTTTACCCTAGGAGTACAAAACAGGATTATCAGCATTTTGAGCTGCATAACACTGTTGCATTCCAGATTTTCTGATCAATTTGTCATAATGAGATACATGATTAGGGTTTGGAAGTTTAAGTGCTTTAGCAGGAACCCTAATTATGTGTTGAGAATTGCAGTATTGTTTATGATTAAAATTTGAAATTGATAAACCTTAATTTAAAAAATACTTCTCTAATAAATTAGATACTTGTGATGAAAAATAAAAATGTTAGGTTTTTTTTAACCCATAATTTGCTACACAGAGAAATAGATTGCATCTATCACGCTTTCTCCCAAAATATTCACATGTGAAGTAGCTCTTTCTATTAGATAATTTTAAAGAAAATATGTAACTTTTTTAAGGCTGCAAGTTTCATGGTCTAGCAATATCATAGAGCAATATTAGCCCAAGGCTGAAGTACGGAATTTCTTTATAAACGTGGACTCTACTAATAATTGCTATTACCAGAAACAAGAGTTTGAAGACGATGGGTGTTGTGACATTGACATTTTACAGTCACTGTACTGTATATTTTAATGTAAAATATAAGAAGAGGTATCTATGTGCTACATTTATTTTTGATGTTTCACAAACATATGGTGCCATAATTTGTATGATCACATTTCTTTGTGATGTGGGAATATACATTTTAATTATTTATCTTTTTACACAGAGTATTTGATACTGTTCTTTATCTGTATGGTTGATGATTTGTAAATACTTCTTTGGTTGTTGGATGCTTTTAAATGGCAATGCAAATTATTTCATCCTCTTGGTATTTTAAAAGCAAATTCCTTTATTAGTAGTATTTGAGAAATGTTCTATAAGCGCTACCACTTAATTTCTGAACCTGAGTATTGAACAGACTTGTAACCAGTGCCTACGAATAACGAAACCACAAAATGTACTTCAGACATATTGTTGTGCATATGCATAGATTTGTGTTGGTGTCTTTCTGATAATATGACAAGTGTACAACATAGGTATCAATTTGCATATTTTTCAGTGAGAACTGTTAAAAAAAAGCCATTTGCACTTAAAAAAAACTTCATGAATTTACAATATTTTAATGCATGCCATACATTTCTGTGTAACCACTGAACTGTAGCTTTCCCTTTTCCCACTTTCTACTTTTTACTTTGTAGAAATCTTTGTGTAGTTTTCACATGTATTTTGTATCTTTGTTCTCTCAGGAGTAATAAATTCTAGACCTAGTTACGCAAACTGGTTTTAAGCTTTGATTTTCTTCGTTATTTAAAAACAATTCTTTCAGTCCTGGATTAAGAATTCTGATTGAAATTATCTTCCAGTAACAAACAGATTAATAGATATGAACTAGCAATTACTGTGAGACAAAGTTGACAAGTTGGCAAACGTATTTGTTAATAATCTAGATATCAAAGGGCAAATGCTGTCTTGAGATGCTGATGGGTCACATGTGAAATCCATAGCATTGACATGTGCACCAGAAGGCAGATAAGACAGGAGATTTCTTTTAAATGAATTGTAACAGGAACTCCTGAAAGGAGAGTCTCTTCTGTCTTTGGGTTCTTGGGCTAAACTTTTATATTCATTACTTTCCTTCTTAAACTAAAGCAATTCTTCCCTGGTCTTTCAAGAAATGGGCTGGTGATCTCAGTTCATTTGATGTGGAGTAACCAATATAACCACATCTTTATTTGGTAGTTGTGGGTAGGAAATGAAGGGTTGGATGGGTGCTGGAGACTGTAGTACTCTTTTCATTCTTGGAGATGGGTTCTACATAACAGTACTGTGAAACCAAATTAAAAAAACAACCAAAACTACAGAGAAGCTTGTGGTGCTGTTACCTAGGCCCCATCATGTTCTGGGGATTGAAAATGTCATTTTTCCAAAAGTCACTGTGTTCCCACATAGTCATGGGCTTCCATGAAAGAAAATGAAGCAGTTGAAAGTCCTGTAGCAGTTCCCCTTTTAAAATTATTCAGACTTTTCCATAAATAACTAATACCCTACATATTTAGTATTTTTTTTTTTTTTACACTGGTGATTGTGTTTTATCTTGTTGTCATAGTCCCCTATGAGAGACCTTTAAGTAATCAAAGAAAATAATTTTGCAAAACTAAAATCTGAGTTTCTCTTAGCTTTTATTTTTTTTTTTTTTTGAAGAATAAAAAAAAAATTAAAGATGTAACACACCTTCTTTTTTGCTACAACCTTATTGCATACACTAACTATTCTACACTCCTCCCACAGTTTTTTACTATTATATGGGAACTGTATTCTGGAAAAGAACGGTGATTTTATGGAAAAAGCGTGGGCTGAAACAAAACTTTCCTATTTTCATTATCTGATTTCATGGAGTTTGCATGGAAAGACTATTCAGTGATGTACAGTAATTGCAATAAAGACTGCTGGAAGCTATCTCCAGTCAATAATTGATATTTCAAAGGACTAAATCATTAATAATGGTTGCTTTTTTAAGTGCTTTAATGGTTCTCCGTTCATAATCTCCTAACGATGGAAAATGCGTTTCTGATTGGTTTAATGAACTAAAATGTTGGATTAAAAAGAAAAAGAATGACTACATAATTTAAAGTGGTCTATAATCTTGGTTTCAGATTGGTATAAAGGCAAGTAACATGAATGCTTACACTATGCGTTGGGCTTTTATACATGGGATTTATATATGCTGGGAAGAGGGCTGGGGGGGATGAAGCAGTCCCTCACATTCTGCAGGGGGCAATTCTCTAACCGCAGACTGATGTAGCCAAGCCAGGCCAACATCCCTCTCTGAAACAGGTATCACTTGAGGGGTTTGTCCATTTGAAGATCTAGAAAACGAAATATGAATGATGGAAAACAGCAAAACAGGTTTACATTACTCAGAGCTTTTGATAACAATTTTTCAGACAGATGTTAACTTTCTTAAATAAGTGGAACATCTTTATACTGCAGTAACATTTAGCTGTGAAGTAAATATCAAATCAGTTTGCAACACAGGAATCATTACTGATTCTAGATGTATTACTCATCAAGAAGAAAATGTCTTTATTTTTTAATAACCCTGCTAGCTCTGGCAAATTTCCCACTTTAAAAATCAGGGATTTCTGGAATCTGAACACTAATTCTGAAATGTACTTACTTCATGTCTCTATGTATAATGGTGGTGGTACCCATCCATAGAAGAAATAATTAGTGTGGTGTAATTGGCTTGAAGTGATGCATTAATTTTTGAAAGTGTTAAAATACCGATTTAATATCTTTGAGGAGTTTTTTATTGTTTGCTTTTGTTCTGTTTTTTGGTTTTTTGGGGTTTTTTTTAAATTGAATGGTATAGTCTAGGTACTTGGAATGTTTTTTCCAGGGGGTTAGGCACGTTCATTACGCAAGTGAAAATTAGCTGTCGTGGGGAGAGGCAGTCTTTTAGACCTTTAGTCCCATCAAGAGCTGTGACTATCAGACCAGAGGCCTTGCACTAGATTATTTATTCATCGATATTCCACCAGGGCCTGTAAGTTGTTCACTGCGATTGTTGCCTCTACTACATAGCAGGTGGGCATTTATTTTTAGTAGCAATTGGGCTTTTTCCCAGACTCCCATTTCTTCCTTAGATAGGACAATTTGCAGCAATCCAGACTGAAGGTGCACAGACTGTAGGTTTGATTCCATCAAATTGTTCTTCTTTCTGTTATTAAAAAAATTGCTTTTTCTTTTTTTTTTTTTATTTAGGAAGAGAAATATTCTTCAAATGAAATTACAGTCAATGGAATCATTGCCTTCCAAATAAAGAAAGGATTTTTTTTTCAGCAGAGGTATAGACTGGATACAGCAATTAGTTGAAGAACGAGTTTATTCAAAACTCCCTTTTATAGGTATATAATGTCATTGGTTAAGGTAGAGAGCCAGCTAGGGAAAATAAAAGCATGGTGAACTGTCTGGAATTATGCTTGAATAATAAAGCTGTGGAAGCTAAAGGGTGAATTTAGACTATAATAAACAGTTACTGACTTTGTTCTGAAGATACTACTTTGTTTCTGAAATAGATGGGCAATTGTATCCTCTAAATAAATATTCTTCCTTTCTTATTGGAAAGAATTCTTTTAGAAATGGGATAGTTAGTACCAGTGCTAGGATTTTTTTGCTTTGAAAGATAAATTATACAGAAATAAAATGCAGGCTGGACTTTCAAAGCCTCGGGCTGGCTATTGTTCCCAAAGACAAAAAAAAAAAAAAAAATCCCAACTGCTCTTTTTTATTATTCACAGAGAGGACGCAGTACGCTACATCTGAGGAATAGAGATCAGATAATGTCAGCGGTATTTCTGTGACTACTACATGGCTACTAAACTTTCCAGTTATAAGGGTAATGAGTTCCAAGTGCAATAAACTTTGTGATAGTTAGGAGATTAAAAATGATCATGCATATATCTTCAAAAATTTAAAAGAAACCTTTATTTTTGCAATAAATTGGATAATATTTTACATAATTAATATTTTACATAATCCCTTGATTCACATGGCATATTTTAGAGAAAATCCAGTGGTGTTTCCTATGTAAATCAAGATAACCCTGTAAATGAAAACATAAATGAAAACTTAAGAGGAGGAAGGGTTCATGACTAAAAGATGTAAAAATAATGTAAATCGTTATTTTTAACAAAGGCTATTGTCCTGCAGTTAATTACATCCTTGCTGGTTCTGTGTAATTTTATAGAAGATAATTGGATTCTGGATCAATATTAAGTAGTACTCATGGGATCCAGTAATACCAAGGCCAGAATCTGTTAATCCTCTTTTAATCAGAGCTTGATTGAATGGGAGAATTACATGTAGTACATGACTGAGATCAATAATAAACAAAGGAGGAGGAGAGTTATGTTAAGTGTAGAAAACCGGGAAGCAAGGAAGGCCTTGAGGGATAATAATTTGAAATGAAAGCTTATTTCAATCAAACAGGAAGATACACATTGTAGAGAGAATTACAAATTCTAGCACTGACTAGATAAAACGTTAGAAAAATTACAACTGCTCTTTGAAGCACACGCACACAGGCTAAACCCAGATCTATTCAAACACATGACTTGCATTTGGACGGCAAAATGAACTTCGTTGTTCATTGTTGAGCTTTGTTCTTCTTGCGAATGCTTTGGAGATCAGTGCAATGAAAGAATTTCTATCCGCCCTTCCTTTCTAAACTTAACGCTGCAAATGTGTTCCAGCAATTCCCGGGACAGAAGTAAATAGAGTGATAATGCAGAGTATCGGTGCTTTGTGGAATAACCCATTTCGTAACTGGATGCCCTCATTGTTACTGAGTCAGATTTCAAGGCCCTGAGCATATGCAGCAGTTGGTGTTTCATCATGCAAGTGAAATACAGCATATAAAGTCAAATTTCCTTTGAAAAGATTTAGCATAAACTGTAGGTAGGAGCATTTTATTAAATCCTTTCTCCTCATTGTATCAGTTAAGAGATAAAAGGAAGGAAACTTGAAAGGAATTCAACCTGCAGAATTCTAAATCTTAAATGTAAAGTATCCTTTTTCCTTCAGAAGCATAAATCACTTTGCAAACTTAAATGCTTACAGTACTAATTGTACGCCAGCCAGTGTGGAAGTCATTCACCCACCACTTAAAAGAATCCACGTCTGGGAAGTCTAAAATGTTGAGGTACTATTTCCCAACCGTTTAGGGCAGGAAGGGAGAAGTGTCTTTCCCAGAGTGAGTCTGCCAGGCCTCACGTCTGTTAAAGAACAGAGTTGCTCGTGCTGAAATATTTCCAGGACATCGGAGTGAACACCACTGCAGAAGTGACTGTCCCAAAGCTCCTTTTTTATAGTCCCAAGTAAAAAAATGCTCTCTCAGGCAGCATGTTGTCACCTTAGGACAGGTTGTTGTTCGGAATCAGAGATGAGAACAGGATCTGCCCGATATCCTGCATTAAGGACCACACTGGTCTATGAATTCAGGGACTGAAAATGGCTGATTGCGTTTGGAGATGGTATATGCCAGTAAATAACCAATTCCAGGAGCTGTTCCTGAAAACGGGTGGTTTCTTTTCACAAGGGTTATAAGTATTATGAAATACTTCAAACAGATTCTTACCTGCTGTAAGTCAGCACAAAATCATTAAACTGGAGATCATTCTTTTAAACTGAATATCTGATCCTCTCTGACGTGAGAAGTTGAATGCCTGGGATCAACAGTATAGAAGCCAGCAGAGTATTCTTCTTATCTTTCAGTAGAACTGTGAGCCATCTACATGATAAATGGTTTTGGCAAGAATGGTAGGATTTTAGCAAAGGTAGAATGCTAAGTGAGCTGCTGAATCTACGTGGAAGAGGTGTCTGTCTATATGGAAATGGTGTTGGGAAAATTATGGAAGAGAATTTAACATTGTCATGTATGAAATCCACTATGTGTGGACTTTTAATTACAGAACTCATCTCTTACAGTGAAACTTAACAATCATCTATTTGCTTTTATAAAAAGAAAGTATGCTATAAATGGAACTATATTGAGTATTGATCACTTAAAAATAAAGATACTGAATTTCAGATCAGATCTAAACTATGCTTTAATGAGTGAATCATAACTAAAATTAGCACATGGAAAATAAATGGATCTAATAATTATGGTATAGAAATAATATCATGGCAAAATGTTGTGTGTGGACCTTTAAATCCCAAGTATCTGCATTGAGCTGTGGTTATTTGAGCCTAGCATCTGCCTGTGACAGTTAGTGCTGTTCCTGAAATTTCCAGGTTTTTTTGTAACCTCGCCTTTGCCTGGAATTTGGCCACATGCTCCCTTAGTCCTAAACTACTTGGAAAACAACATCTTTCAATGTCTTGCTTAGTTCTTACTTAGAGCTTGAGGAATATTTTATACAAACAAACAAAAAAATTCCCTTTGTCTTCCTCTGACTTTTCAATAATCATCATGTTAAATTCAGGTACCTTGAGACGAATAAAAAAATCAAAATTTCAGGAAAAGAGAAATATTGGTAAAGGAAATCAGGAGATCACCCAAAACACTGCCTAATCAGTTACCTTTTGAAAAACGCTGACCGGGTACACCTAGCCTTGTAAGTCATTTAGCTGTGAGTCTGTAAGACAGCAGATCTCCATTTTAAAGACCGAAGGTGGCATGCACCATCCCATGTTTAAACCAGCTGGAACGTACTAATGGGACCAGAGGCGCAAGAAAATTCCCTTAGAGCTGTACGGAACGCTTAGCAGGGGAGCTGAAGATTACCGATAGGCATGATGATGCTATTCCAGTCTGTTTGGAAATGAATCTGCGCAACTACTGCTCTAAGCACTGCCTTCCTTTGCCTTCTGACGTTAGGTAGAACGTTTGATACGTTAGATTCAGGAAAACGTAATATCATTCCTGACATGCTTTATGTAAGGCAAAGCAATCCACAGAGATACCCATGGAGGTTTTCAATCACTTCAGTGCAAGAATATGTGAAACTGTATCTGTGAAAGCGCTCTGCACCTTAGATGGTGCCCTGCATAGTGAAGTTTGCTCAGGTATTTGCTGCTCAGAATATGAGGAGGAGACCAGCGCACCAGTGTTGTAGGCATCATTTAAGCCTCATTATAAAGCTCCACTGAGTACAGGCAAATCTTGAGTCTGTTTTGAAACTTGTGGGATACACTTATATACAATCTGTTTTGGGGAATCTCTCCTATTATTTGTGATAAATAGCCTTGCTTCACAAATGCTTGTTTTTTTAAAAAAATAGGGAAAAAAACCATATTAAAATATTTTGTCAGGGTAGTGCTACGCTTGAGAACATCTTCCTGTTTGGTGTAGATGAGCTAAGATCTTTTCTACCCTGCCAGGAAAAGAGAAATCATCTTCAAAGTATTATCCCTTAGTAATTCCATATTCTTTTGAACTGGTATTTTAGATAAGACCTTCCCTGTTCCTGTCCTGCCTCTAGTAGTAATTTATTAGATGCTTCAGAGGGATTGCTCCTGAGAAGGGCATTAATAGCAAAAACTGCCCATAGTACAGATTTATTCCTCTTCAGATGGGCTTTTGTCTTGTCAAGCCTGAGAGCTAACACTGACTTTATTTTTGCTTTGTTCTTAGACAACTTGCAAGCCCAGTTGTTCCATGTGATGATTCAGTGACACCATAATTCCAAGACTTAATGACATTTCTTATATTTAGCTGTAGAAAGACTTCGCAACCAAATAAATACAGCAATACCTGCACCTTCCATAGTGTTCCTCAGCAGGAGTTTCCAGCTCTTTCATCTGTTGTTAATGCAGGCTCTATTTTTTGACTCTGGAAAGTGTTTCAGCTTGGCTCAAGTCAACAGAGCGATGAGACCTGACAGGGCCATCAAAGTTCTTTCTTTACATTACATTTAGTAGAAGCATGTCTTCTCAATGCTAGGACAACTGGATGACTCATGCTCTGTCAATGCAAACTATTTGGTGTAATTTATCATTAGTATTTTTTTTTTTTTTAAATTAGTATCTCTTTTAAACCAACATGAAAGCAGAATCAGAGATCTTCCTCTAAGGGCATAGAACAGTAGATTAAAAAGATGAAGAGTACAGTTCAGTACATTCATGTTAAGATAAACATTTTAGAATAGAAGAATAGCATTTTACACCACCGCCATGCAAACAGCAGTTAAAATTAAGCCAATGTTCGGCTGCAGTAGGAAGATGTAAACCTGAAGAGTAATATAGTCTCATTAAATGTTAGCTATAATTTAGTAGGCTGGAGTCGTGCTGGGCTAACAGGGCGAGAAAGCTTTCTGCCTTCTCTCTGCTATTGCTCAGCTGATTTGTTTGGAGTGTGATCTAATTTTTCTGGATGTGAAAAAAGGCAAGCATTACTGATGTGGAATATCCACATTATTAATGTGGGGCTCCACTGTAGCTAAAGCACTAAAATGATAGTACACTAATTTTAACTTATTTTCATTAAATAGAAAACTTTGACCCTTGAGAAGACCTTGGGGTGATTTGAATAAAACAGTATGAAATTCTCTTTTTTGTCCTTTCCATTTGCATTTTTCCCTTTCTCCGTATCAAAAAGTTCTCGATTGTGATGATTATACATTGAAATTTCTTTTTCTTGCAATATACCCTGTATACATCACTTTTTGGAACAAAGACAAATAAAAGGTTTCAAAGCCAGCTGTGGGATTTAACAACACAAGTCTCATGGGATTTGTGTGACTAAATGTGCTAGTCAGGCACTTGTGTGTAGTGTTGCAAAAAGTTTAACAATGGTTTAGGTAAGGCGTGTTGGACAAGATGGTATCTTTTAAAAGACCAGCTGGTATATGTGGAAAAAAGGAAATGAAATGTGAGATGGAAGCCGTTACTCAGGTCTGCCTCTGTGCCTTCAAAGTTTTTCTATTTTTTTCTTGGATACCAGTTGGTCTAATAAAAGCAGTTCTCTCTCCCTGCAAATTTTGCCCCTTTTTACATCATTATTGTGGGGGCACCTCAACTCCAGAACTCATGCTGATAACCATGGTGCAAATCATGACATCAGCTCATTTTTCACCCTTCCTTTTTCGTTGCCTGTTGAAACAGGCAGAATGACTTTATCTGCATTTGCTTTAAGAAGCGCCTAGCAGTTTGCAGTGTCATACCTAACACACAACTGCCTTTTGTTGAGCTCAGGGTTTTAATCTAGGGTTAACTTGGCATAGTAACAACTTTGTATGATTAGTTCTATAGAATATGCCTAAATCCTAACAATTGTGATTTCAGAAGCGCTGTACCAAAAAACCCCTTCAAGGTTAAAAAAATCACACCTAACTCAGGTGTTTCTTGAATGTTTAAAGCCCTTCAGCAGATTAAGTTATTTCTTTTCTTCTTGTCCTGTAAAGTGTGGCCCATAATTGCTCGGTTGCAGTTCAGGATAGTGAACTGCAACTTCAAATCATCCTTTCTTAGTCTGCGAGAGAACTTATCTCTAGCCAAATCAAAACAGTATCTCAGCAGGGATCTGGTATTGGAGGCCAGTCCAAGCCAAGGAACATCCCCCGTTGAGCCCCAGTGGGACCTCTGTGTTCTTCTTCTTCACCTTTGGGTTTGCTGGTGTGGGATTTTTTCTTCTAGAGGTGTACAAATTTATACTAAGTCATTATTTTTAATGGAGTCTTTTTAAAAACTCTGGAAAATGCTAAATTAAGACAGATACATTAATATGTCTACACATATCTCTGAGATCTACTGTTTAGTTACCTACTGGGTACATCAAGTCTCCTGGATGGGGCAGAGGAGTAGCCCTGACTAGGTAGAGCTGACAATCTACCATTAGGACCTCAGAGGAAGCTGCAATATTGAAAACTGCTAAAAGCCAGGAGAGACGTAACTCTTCTGTTTTTTTGTTTTTAATTCTTCTGTTAGGTGCAAACCACAGAAAGAAAAAAGATTTGCAAGGAAATTCTTGTGAGCAAACTTCTCACAAAGCAAAGACCAGCAGAAGCTTTAATCTTCCCAGTGCGAGAGAGAACCCCGGTACGGAGCTCCCTGTAAACAGGATCATCGACGTGGATGGAGTCAAACTGGATGATGCTGGCACACGCTCCTGTGATGATTCTGAAGGGAACCTCAGCTTTGAAGGGTACATCTCTGAACTGAGGTCTTGCCAAGGGAGGATGAGGACTGGAGTTTATAGGACATCAGACCTTCCATCGCTGATTACTGTCAAGAGTGAGAAGAATAAGGACACCGAGAATCAGTATAAAGCTACTTTTGTTTAAATCTCTGTTTTTAATTAAGAGTTCTGGTATTTTTGCCTGGCATCAGCAGCGATGGAGATATCCCTTAGAGACATGTTTCTGCAAGTTGTAAGTTTTTTTCAGTACCCGTTGCCTTCAACAAGCCTGCCAGACTGTCTCTTCTGATAGGAATTAGAACCCATAGAGTGAAAAACCAGTATTTCGATGAAAGTATTCAGCTATTTGGTTTTGTTCTCTTACCATTTCTATATCATTTTCCCTGGGATGATTCCATTGCACAGTGCAATTAAAATTATTTTTTTCACCCCTACCCTTCTTGTCTTTCTAAAGACAAACTCACTTTAAATTCCCCTATCCAAACTTTTATATAAGATAATTTCACTTTAATATTCTAATGTTTTTCCTGGTCTACAGGATTCCCTGTGTGTCAGGAGACTTTTGAAGTGGAAGTAAAATCAGTTACTGGTGTAAAAAGATTAGGATTATTTTCTTAATATCTTCCTACCTGTCTCATAACATTTGGGAAGAGGTCCAGGTGGAATTCAGTCTTGCCTAATGCATTACCTGGATGGATAGATGCAATAAGACCGTTGTTATACAAGCAGTAAGAAGAGGAAAAAAACCAAACCAAACCAAAACAAAAAAGCTGTGAATTTCCTGTGCTAGGAATAATAGCTGCTCCCATAGCCAACACTGGTGACATTTCCATACTGGAAATGTATATACTAATGACATAGTGGTGGGATGGTTGTCCAGGTCCCTATTCATCGCTGCTCTCAGTGTTTTAGCTTTGGGGGAAGGCAGATTTTGTTATTGCTGTTTCAATAAGCGGTTAAGTGCCCCTCATTCTTCTTGTCATTAATTCTAGTTTCAGTTAATCTTCTAGCCTTGGGCAGAGTTTTGAAAAAGAAAAGACGCTTAAGACTACTGAACATGTTGCTTTTGCCACCCGCTCCTTTTCCTCCTTTCCCGTTTCTTGGGAAGAGGTTATGGGTCTGGGCAAGCGAAAGGGTACACAAAGAAATGAGAGCGTTGGACCTCTGCTCATCAATGTGAAACAATATCGAGTGTATATATTGAGAGCTTCTGGTGGTTTACTGCTTTGAAATTGCTGTGAGTCTTAAGAAGTCATATTGCATAGCTCCTAGGCTGCAGTAAGTCTGAAGTGTTGCAGTAGTTATTCTCTAACTTCTCTTTCTTTGCTCCTAAAGCCTGCCAAGAATTGTGAATTTTCTGAGTCGCCAAGAATACTGGAGACACTCACTCAGTTTCTTAAACTCCGATCTGTAAGATGAGAAAGAGGTACACAGGATTTTATAACAGTAAAGTAAGATTCCTAAAGCTTGAGGAAAACCCGTGTTAACGTTAGAATTGGCTCAATCTGTGACTGAATGAGGACATATCCTATGAAATAGATGTTCTTTTAAAAACCTTCAAGATTAAAATGAATTTGAGAATCATGCTAAAATCGTAGTGGTGGAATGATACCAGAGACTTGGGGAAACACAGCGGGCAGCAGCTGAGGTCAGAACTAGAGGTGAGTGGACAGGCTGGGAAATGGATGGAACTGGGTACCAGGCTGTACTGGACTGTGCTGTTAACGTACAGCCACAGCGTACGGGGTGCAGGCTGGCTTTGCAAGCCCTCAGAATATACCTGCGCTGAGGATAAACGGGGAAAGCTTTTATACTGATCCATAGCACGTGCTGTTTTGTGAGGTACTATATATCACCTCTGTGGGACACAACGTAACCATCCATAGCCCAATGATGTGAAAATATTTCGGTATCTATGTATTTTTAATGTTTTTCCTTTTTTTTCCCCCCCCCTAATAATTGCCTATAAAAGGTTATTTCTTTGTACAGATAAATGGCCACATTTTTTCCTATCTTCCGGAAAATTATTAGCTTTGTTGTTCTAATCAAGACCAACATTACACGAGCCAAACTGAAGAGATGGCTTTTTGACCTGTGATACGCTTTGCACTTTTTGAGTGTCTTGGAAAATCAAATCATAACTTCGTACAGGTAAAAGCTTGAAATTCAAATACAATAATTACATTCTTTATTAATCTCTGATCAGTATGTTAGATGAAACAAGGTTGCTTATCTTACATTGTGCAAGTGCGCTTAGGGGACTTTTAGTAGCAACACAAAATTCTTCAGCCGGAAAAAGAGGCAGCTGAGGGGAGATATAATAAAGTCTGAAAAATCTTTAGTGCCATGGGAAGGGATTGACTATTCACACTCTTTTCTAATACAAGATTCAGGGACCATCAGATGAAGCTAGAAGAAGCCAGGGTCAAATCAAAGAGTCAGTTCTTCACCTTCTGTTTTCCTTCCACAAGCTCCTGTGCTCAGAAAAAAAGGTAAATAAAAATGCTGGGGTTAAATTCTGAGTGCAGCAAACTGGATTTGATTGTATCAAGGATTGAAAGGGAATTTGACAGCATGGGAGAGTCAAGCTGCGTGCAGGAAAATGAAGGATGTGAAAGAACGGAGTTTTCTTTAACATAGGGAAAAGTCTTGGCACAATGCCTGGAAATCCGGTAAGCCAAGGGACATGGGAAAACCCGTTCCTCCCCGTGCTGCACTGTTGTGCCAGTTATTGGTATATTGTCTAAAACAATGACTTCTTAGTGAGGACTCATGGAAATTCATTACTTAGACTGAGAAATAATTAATAATATTAGGTCTCCTATTCAATATCTGGTGAAATATAAAAGCTAAACCTGCTGGGATCAGTTGCCACGGATCATGGAGTTAATAAAAATGAATGTGGACAGCCTGTCTCTGGCTGATGTTTTCCAAGATTTTGCTAAGGATGTTGTCCGGTTTTAATTACTGCGTGACTTCAACATTATAATATGATTTTAAGTTGCCTCATTATTTTGTGATTTCCACTACTAATGAAATCTACTGGCAGTTGAAGCAGCAGCCCACCTGAAGTGCTGCACGATAGCTTAATCCTTTATTTTGCCAGCTAGTTCCTAAAAATAATCAGATTTTATGTGGCTTTATTTCTCTTTTATTTTTCCCAGTTTTCCCCTGTTGAAACTCCGCTTGTACAGAGAATTATTCTTATGTCTCCTTAATTCTGCCTCTCCATCCTCTTACGTGGAAAAGGGAGACCCATCGACCTATATCAGTACTCAGACCAGAAACTGTAACAACCAGTGATATAAAAAACCCCAAACACTTAGAAAATCCTGCAGGATTCTAAAGCTTATTTAGTATTCCAGTTCTCTCATATTTCACTTGTTGTTATGGTATCTGATTTTCAAATAATAGTGTTTTCAGCCTCATAGGCTCCACAACAGTCACCTTTTTTGTTTGTTTTTTGTTTTTTGTTTTTACTTTATTTTATTTCAAAGGCTCTGTGAACAGAAGATATGCACATAGGCAAACTTGCGAAGGGACTTCCCCCTTAGCATTACTACAGCAGTGTGCCTTGTCAACAAATCTGTGATATAACACACGTGCAAAATAAACCACTGCGCAATTTAGCTCTGGGGGACTGCGTGACAAATAACCGATGGTTTTTGAAGGCACATAAACAGGCTTTGCAGAGAGACTTTGCAAGAGATTTACTGCTCTGTGGGAAGGAGCCAACACCTGACTGTGCCATGTCCTTTCTCATGCCCCTGAAAGTCTTCTGGGGGCTATTTAATGTCTTTCAGGGATGCTGGGACCTTCGTGCACTACTTCTCTGCCTGCAAGTTTTGGCCTCTTTTTCTTCCCTTTGCTGTAGCGTGCATCGCTTTAGTCCTCCTTCTCTTCTGATGCTGGAATTTACTGTTCCTAACAGAAAACTGGTAAAAGTCATGGCTCAGCCAGTAACCTC
This sequence comes from Aramus guarauna, assembly GCA_013400195.1. Lineage (NCBI taxonomy): Eukaryota > Metazoa > Chordata > Aves > Gruiformes > Aramidae > Aramus > Aramus guarauna. Next base: position 837,782 of record VXBL01003620.1, read on the forward strand.
CTTATCTCATTGTACCAGACATAATCAGGACTTAGGAGCTTATTTTGATTTTTTGTAAGTAGCCTGATTTTTGCCATAAAACTGAAATCCTTGCCCGTAGTTGTTTCTCAGTAGTGGTTCTATTGTTCATCCCAGACCTCTCCAACACAGTACCGATAGTGAATGTTGTCATTTAACATTGTCTTTCCTGAGGTACTCGGTAGCTGGTAGACTGGGCGAGTGTGCGCCGTGAGGCAAACACCTGGAGGCATACTTGCACAAGTTCTCAAAGATTTTGAAAAGCTTCCAAAGGCTCAGTTAGACAAAGGCCACGGCCCAACGGCAGGTCCTTATCAAGAGGTATGAGAAGCCAAAACCGTTGCAGGTCCAAGGCAATCCTCCTAACTCTCAACCGCAGCTGATTGTGTTGGGTTTAGAAACAACCATGTTTTCTACATCAACAGGCAGATTTCCAGGCTTTGTGGGAAGGGAGCAAACCCGTGTGGCAACACCGTTGCTCTGCGGAGAATGTGGGTGTTTACCCTGCAGCAAAAACAAGTGGCACATCCAAGTACTTCTCTCTGCCTGTGCTCTTGGAACAGCATCCCAAGCCTAGCATCATAGGGTACTGAACAACCGGGAGATTTGTGAGCCCTAATCCAATACCGATTAAATCGCAGGAAAAGCTTTCATTGATCTCACTGAAATATTTCCTTGCTGTGGACAAACTGTTGCTTTTAGCCAGGTTACTCTTGATTTTTTTCTGAAGTGCTTGATTTGCTAGGGAGAGTTGGATGATCGGGTGTCTGCAAATCTTGCCTGCATTACTCAAAATGTTAGCAAATCCAAATGTTACACATGAACCAACATATTTTCTGAATTGTTTGTGTGGAAGATAAGGAAAGAAAATTGTTTATATTTTTTTCATCCCAAGTGATCATTCTGTTGTACAGTCTAAAAATGTTGTACAGAATTTGATTTGTATTCTTGTTTTATTTGTGGTTTTGTCTTTAAACTTCTATATAATAACTTTCTAATATGAAAACGCACAATGGATTTATTTCTCATGCCTTGTCTTCCCAAAGTATTGAGAAATCCTGTACTGCACAATAATGTTTATAGAATCTTAAGTGTGTCAAGTTCATTTAAAATGTTAATTGTGTATGTAGTAAGTAAATAATTTATACCAATGGAACTGATAATGCTTCATTGATATCTAATTTCAATGTAGGGAAAAGATGTGAAAAAGGGGGGGGGGGGGGGTGGGTNGGAAAAGATGTGAAAAAGGGGGGGGGGGTTTGAGTTATTCTGGGACCTGCTGCCATTTGGACATCATAGCTTCAATGGAAGTAGGAGACAACATGAAACTAGCTTGCATTTTATTAGATTTTACAAAGATGTCTTCTTGAAGCTAGCTTACATAAAGAAATTCCTTTAAAAGAAGATTGTTAAGAATTTCTGCCAAATATTTATATACCTTAAAAATAGCTCATCCTCTGGAATTTAATAATAGTGGGTTAGGTTTTTAGCCTTTAATTAATTCCTTTTGCTCTATTTGAACATCAGAAAGGGATTGCAAACCTGAGGTAAGGCAGTAGCTGAATGTTTTCCAGGTACAGCGTAATCCTCCTCTGGCTTCCCTTCTGCATAGTCTTGGTGGGTTGTCTAGCTCTGTAGTTTCTGAGTGGACAAATGCATCTGAACTGCTCTGCCCTTGCAGCCGGCACTGCTAAAATACGGGAATGGTCTATTGATCAGAGAGCAAGAGCAGAACAAACTGGGGGACCCAGTGGCTCAGTATCTGTGTACACTAACCTGAATCAGTGACGTGATGTTCCTTGAACAGTTCCCTTCTCATTCACCATCCTCTTCGTTTGTGCTTTGAACACTGTGCCAGAGCAAGGGGCAGTGCAGAAGTCTGAATACCAACAGCAGAAAATAGCAGCGGGTGGGGATGGGATGGAACATAGCTCTTCCAAGTCTACACCAACACTGTGTGATAATCTCGTACCAGTTTCCAGTGATGATGCTGAATCCCACACCTGCAGGTCCACAGAGCTGTAAAGCCACTGGAGCATTTCCAAGTGTCCATAGCCTGCACCAAGCCTCAGGGCCAGTACCGTAAAGACCAGTCACCTACCTCACTGGAGAAGGCCCTGAAGTACAAGTTTGGGAAATGTAGTCTTAAATATCTTGTGTCCGCTTTGCCAGGACGCACCAACCTGCAGCTCGTTTGCATTCTCTGCCTGCAAAGATCTGCTCACAATCTCAAAATAGTACATATCTTAGTTACGGCACAGCTTCAAGCCTCAAATCCAGAGCAGGCTGATAAAGAAATGAAAGGCCAGCTAGAAGTTTGTCTAATTAAAGCTAACCCTCTTGAAGTGGCATAGTCTTAGATCAGGGCACAGAATGAAACTAATGCCTCTCCCTGTTCCTGTGAGAGATAGCTGGGGTCTTTCTTAATGATTTGGGTCTCTCCTGGCAAGAGGAAACCATGTGATGAGGAGAAACTACGCTTCAGATATTATTCTCCCTTATTTATAGATTTGCACGAGCATCCTTTACAGTAACTGTATTTGCTAGTATATGAACAACAGGAACTCAGATATCAACAACATCCACATCGACCTCTTCCACACTTTTAAAATTTCCAGAGTGAATGCTAAGACCAGGATGAAGCAATGCCTGGCTGAGATCGGTCCTCTGTATGCAAAGCAGTTAGCTGAAACTTGTTTGCAACCAGGAGATAATCGGTGATAGTGGACACATATCTTTGATCTTGTCCTTACTCATCTGAGCATTGAGTAAAATGTGCGCATGTGAGTATTAGAAAATGCAGACTGATGTATGCTGCAACTCCGCGCTCTGGCGAGAGGGTGAAGGCACAAACAGGCAGATGTTCATCTTCCTGTTGGAAGGTGCTGGATGGCAAAGCACACTCCGTTGGTCTTGCACCACCTATCTCCTGGAGAATGCCGGTTCTTCTGTTGCATCTTGCTTGTTTTATGCTCTTGTGAGAAAGGGACAGATATAAAGGTACGACATTTTTGCTGCCATTTATTGTAGCATGAGCTTATACCATGAAAAGACCCATGCCATAAGTTCTAATTTTCTTTGATAGACAACTGTGTAGTTAACAGGATTGGTCCTCATGTGAACAAAAGAAAGTCCAGTTTAATTCAAAATAGACTTAACAGAGGTGATCTGAAATTCATGATCTCCCTTTTGGCAGAAAACAGCCGGGACCTTCTTGGCTAACTTTAGGTGTCTAATCCAAAGCTGCCTTTGTATCCAAAACATGGGTGTTGCTTTATATATTTGTTAGAGGTATAGTTAATAATGTCTATGGATATAAAGAATTATTTTTTTAATACTGCCCATAGATATAAAGAATGATTTGTTTCATCTTCAAGTTGAAAGATATTTTTGGACATGTGACATACCTTAAATTTCACTCTTCTATATTTTCCAGGTCTCCCTTGCCTATACTGGGAGCCTTGATGCCTACCTCGGATGTAAATACATATGCAGCAGGTCCCTCAAGCTAGATAGGGTGACTCTGATCTGCCAGTTTCTCCTGATGTGTGAACAATGCAAGTCAATGACAGCTCAGATTGTTTCTGCAGCAATTACCCAGAGCAGCAATTACATTTCTGCAGCGATTACAGGGAGTGGCACTGGAGGTGCAGGGAAATGAGGGGGAAAAAAGAGAGAGAAGGAAATACAGCAGGAATATTGGCCACCTTGTGCCGTGGTGAGCTGAAGCAGTGAGGTAGTGAGTGGTTCACAAATCACTTCTGAAGTCAGGATTGTGCAGCGGGGAGAGGGCTGCTCACCAGGAGGGACCCCAGGTTCTTCCCAGTACATCGCTGCCTGCCTGACTTGTGGGTGTGGGGAAAATGGCCTTTAGGTTTTGTCAGGAACAGAATCCCTATTTATTTGGGGAAAAAACTGTGCAGCAATCTCCAACGGGATGTCTCACTGTGGACATGTGAGAGCAGAGAGAGGTAACAGAGGAGAAGAGGATGCCACGAGTGGTGGAGCTTTTGTATGCAGGGAGAGGTGGGCCTTGGTAAGAGACATCTGTGTCCCTGCCTCCGAGAGGCAAGCTTATTTCTCTGCCTACTCATTAAATTTCCAGCTCTCCCAGACACACCACGAGGCATGGGACTGAGGTCCAAGGGTCCTGCTTCTGCGTGGGAACAAGAGCTCGGCAGCAGGGAGACCAAGGGGAGAAGCTGGAGGAGTCCCTCAGGGATTTGCCACCAGGTTTGTCATGCAGAAACCCCAGGGAAAGCCTAGGCAAACACCATGCTGGATTAACAGCTTGACAATACGGATTGATAAATCTAAGGCGAGTATCTTCATGGTGACACTGCAAATCCAGTGTCCAAGGACTCTTGCTGGCCCTGGGCAGCTGCCACAGTGACGCTGGGCGACAGGAGCGCTCCCTGCACAGGATGAATGTTTAATAAGACCTCTGGTTTCCATTCATTGGTATATGGAGAAAAACATATATTTGTGTATATATATACACACAGGTTTCTATACAGGATATTATTAGGGTTGCAATCAGAGTAATTGGAGCACTGTTTGTGACCTCTGCTCCCCACTCTGCCGTGGAAGCAGCCCCAAAGCAGAGGCAGGCGGTGGGGCCGACGTCCTTCCCGTGGGGCTGTCTCTCCCCGTTAGTGCTCTTTCCCACTTCGAAGGGGAAGACTTCAGCTGCCTTCAGCTGCAGCAGTGGAGCCACCTTCCCTCACACATGCCTGACTTATAGACCATTTTAAAGTATGCCACGGGGGCGTCTAATATGCTAATGAGAAAGTGGGTGGAATAGCAGGAATTTGAGCACAGCTAAAAATGTACGTGCTTAACAATTGCAAATCAGCCTGTGCTGAAGTTACCTAAATGGGTTGGCATCGGTGGAAGGTGGGTGCCTCTACACCTCTTCTTGTCAGTTTTCAGTGAGTACACAGCTAAAAAAAAATCATACGCCTCTGTATATGGGCCTACTGTTTCAGCCAGGGTTATCGGCAAAGGTTGATAGCAAAGTCCTTGGAAAATACAGTTACCTACTTTCCACTCTTATTCATACCGTAGGAGGAACAGTTTCTTCATGGAAACACATCCTAGACTGGTTGCAGGCATAGTATTTTAGGTATGTCATGACATCTGGGTGTATGAACAGAACTACGTAGCATCTTGAAATGGACTTCTAAAATCTTGGTTAGTTTTTGCAACTAGATCCATGTCTGGGGTGTATAAATGAAAGTTCTGCATACCATGGCTTGTAGCAGAGCTTTAAATCACTCGCAGATTTGTGTGATTAGGGGTATAAAAATCACAGTCTGGTTTTGTTTCTGCAGCTCAAGCCCAGCTCTTCCACTGCTACTTTTATATGATTTGGTTGTTAAGATCAGAACTAAAATTTTCTGGCTGCATGAAGGAAACATTTGTAAGCACAGCTGCAGGTAAACCTTTTAAAATATAGACCTGCAACTGCAGTGGATGAATCTGGCTAAAAATGTGATATCAGAGAGAATGTGATATCAGAGAGAAGAAAGGATGAAGCCATTACAAAATCAGTGCACACAAAGGTGGTCAACTGAAAAATCACAGGCAGAATATTGTCTGATTTTGCATCCTGCCAAGGCAAAGCCACCTATGCCAGTGGGAAAAAGGATCCAGGAGGTTGTGCTCGCAGAGTTGCAGTATCATAAATGCCTCTTTGGGAAAGTAAATGTTAGCAGGAAAGACTGGTACGGGAATGGATGAAAGGGAAAGTACAAAAAAATGGGGACATTCTTCCTAGGAGTGCTGAAACTAGAGGAGAGGATGCCCAGGGTGTTTGCTCTTGCTGCAGAGAGTCGTTTGAACGGCTGCGTCTTCTGGGTGCTGCGCTGTGCAGGGTCCTGTGCCTGCTCCTGCCGGACACGGGCGATGAGGAAAGGCTGTGGAGCTCTGTGCTGTGTGGATGAATAAAACCCTCTGACTGGGGAGGTCTGATACTTTTAGCTGAAGGTAGGTATAGTGCTGAGTGTGGACTCAGTGGTATGGGAAGAGAAGCTGCTAGTGGGGAGCAAGACCAAAGAGGCCACCTCCATGGGGCAGCAGTGACATAAGGGGTAGAAGTGGTGGGAAAGCACCAGGATGTGGGGTTTGGTGGGGAGTGACGTTTAACAGTGACGTTTAACAAAGCTGTGCCAAGGCCAACAGAGGAACCATGAGGAGAAAATACTGGAGATCAGAGGCAGATGCATCTCCATGGGGAGATGTGATGGTAGCATGAAGGTCTGCAGAGTTGCTGAAGGAGGGCTCCAAGCGCTGCAGAAGACGCAAGAGGAGAACCTGATTACGTGATGAGACCCGCTCACGTGTGGAAGGAAGGTGTTTGCCCCACTGCCGTGCCCTGGGGAGACAGTGGAGGCTGCTGGCAAGGTTGTGGTCCAGGGTGGGATATCCATGGCCAGCATGTTGAGGGGGACAGCATGGTGAGGGAGTGAGAAGAAAAAGATAACATCATAGATCTGAGAGCGGTTTCAGTCCCTGGAGAGAAGAGAAAGGAAATCAGCGCAGAAACCCCCAGAGCTGTGAGCTCGTGGGTGAGGGAAGCCAGGAGAGCTGCTAGAGGTGCTGGAGGGGAGTGGGAGGTGAGAGGAGGGAGGAGGAGTAAACATTTGGGTGAAGGCATATCTTCTAAAGCTAAAGCAGCGCAGCAGTGCCAAATCCGTGTTTGCTGGGTCCCAGCTGCCCAGCAACCAGCCTTTTGCAGCTGCGCTTTTACCAGCCTCGCTGCCTCTAGGAGAGGGGAGGATGGTTTGTAAAAGGACTTGTTTGCTCTGTTATGGTACGGCAGAGGTGATGCAGAGCTTGGGGGGTGTGAATATTAGCAGCAAAGTCTGGTGCCATGGAGGTTGGACCGGGACTCCAGTCTTGTCTGAAAGCCAAAACCATGTAGGGATTTTTTCCCCCCAGGATTTCTGAAGCTCCCAGGGAGAGGGGGTGACACCCTGAGGTGCTTGTGGTTGCAATATGGCTATGTGGAAAGCAGTGCATTTAGGGTGCTACGCTGTTTAAGGTCCGTATGAATAACTCAACTTTCAGTTGGATTTGAGCCAAAGCTTTTATTTTTTCTTGCTGAAATAAGCAAACAGGCAAAATGATTTCAGCTTTCTTCCTTTCCACATGGCCTTAGCAAGAGGAATGCAGTGGCTTTTCTCTAGGTACCACTCCAGAACAGAGAAGGGGAGGTGGAGGCTCACTTCTTGCCCGTGGTGAAGACGCTGATTGTGGATGTGAGTGACCAGATTGAGGTTGGACCATTTCCCGAGACAGGTCTGACCCGCGCCCTCCCGCATCGGGCAGCCCTGAGCAGTGGGTGTTAGAGGGGAGGGTTCCTCATGCACTCCCAGTGCTGCTCCCTTGCCTTATTTTAAAATCTTTTAAAACTCGCTAGACTTGGAGCCTGTGAGTATTAGCCTCAGTTCTGATGATTAGAATATTCATCAAGTAATGGGGACAGCCGAGTTTTGGTAATGGCTCCCAGGACCAGAGGATGGGAATGATCTCAAGCAACGGAGATGAAAGGAATCCCATCTGTCAGTGACAGCAAGGTCTGCAGCATGGTCTGCAGGTCCTCTAGAGGAAAAGAAAAGTTGGGAGGGTTTGTATGTCTGTCTCACACAGGCACCAAGTCCCCTGCTGCTACTCAAGGAGCAGAATTGCCACACATGATTGCTTGCATCCTACCCCTCCCTGAAAGATAAATCAGAAGTTGTATTTTTCATGCTAGATATATTTCTAATTACTTCCAATTCACATGCATTCATCAGGTTGTATAGATGTTTCGGACACAGCACACTTGCAGAGACCTTAGGTCCAGCACTAGTTCCTTGTGTCAACGATGCCGTAGCCTGCAAATGTTTCCTTACCCAGGGAGCTGGGTTTGGGCTTTGGAACAATAATGTCAGCTAAAGCCTGGAAATCAGATCACACAGCCACATTAGCTGGCTGCCATAAGTTCCTTTCACAAGCGATAAAGAACCCAGCTTTGAAAGAAGAAAACCTTATTACCTTATTTCTATGAAAAAGCATAGAAGTTTGCAAAATTGTATGGGGTTAGTCATTAGAAAATATTATAATTTGTCTTAAATTTTGCAGTAGCTGAGTGGTAGATTTCTCTGAAACATTTAAAATGGTCAGGAAATAACAAAAATGGAGACCACTGATGAACTTGTAGGCATGGGACAACCCTCCCCCAGTCTACTCAGTAGCTGGTACGCAGGAATGAGGGCAAACGTTTGCGTGTGTGTTTAAACTTGTCTTTTCCACTCACATCTAGTGAACTAATTGGTGAAAGAAAAAAAAGCAAAGTTGTTATTTCATATTTGTGGCTGACTCAACTTACTTTTTGTTGATATTTAATGATTTAGGATGGTTGTTAATATTATTTCATCATTACTAAGTAGTTCAGAGTCTGGGCTTTTGTCAATTATTATTAAATTTAAAGAAATAAAAAACATTGAAATGTGGGAAGTGAAGAAAAGGCAAACATATGAGACAGCATTATCAGTATGCGCTATACCCCCTGCAGCAAGGGTTTCTGTCTCTTTCTGCTCATTTATTGTGTGGTTGTTTGCCTTTTCATTTTCCCATGATGATGTCAATATGAAGGGAAAAATGATTGCTAAAATGGAGGGATTTTAGCCTTTGATACAGAAAGATTACAGCCTGCAAACACGATAAAGACTTCCTAGTCTTATTTGGAAACCTTTCATTGACTTCCGCAGTAGCAGAATCTAGCTTCGCATGCATTTGGATTATGTGCGCTCCACAGGAAATGTTCAATATTATGTGCAGCAAAGTTAAGAATCAGAATTTGCCTTTCTTTAAGAGGAAAATGGAACTTTCTTAGAAAACAAGAAGCAGACTCTCGCTGCAGTTTCACTGGTGGGATGAGCTGCAGTACAAACTCCAGGCCTTAGAGCTCCAAATATTGTGTCAAAGAACAAAGCCAGGTCTTTCCTCTAGCTCCTATTTCCAGATTTCCTCTCTTTTATACATATATATATACACACACACACACTCTTATATTTATATATGTAAACATGTAAAATATTTATATTTATTTAGTGTTTTACAGACCCTCATTTGAAATGGGTGCTAAATGAAGTCTAAAATCTAATGCTCGGGACTTTATCTTGAATGCCATATGGATTGTTTCCATCTCTTTGCTGTTTTCTTCATTGTTACGGTATTTGCTCCCATACACACCTGAGTGTTTTCTTCCTTTATGGAAAGTTTCCTTCAATATGCTGGAAATAATGAGACACAGATGAAATGATTTGAAAAGGTGAAGGAGAGCAGCTCTGTGGCCTCATCAGCCCAACTCATGAGGTGATGGTTTTGGTGTGGTGCTCTGGGTCTCACAGGCTGGTGGGTTCTCAGCTGCAGCAATACAAACCAATACAAACCAAACAGCATCTCCTCCCTACAGCAGAAGACCACCATCTCATGGTAGGCACCCCCACCAGAGATCTTAACAACGTGCCGTCTGGTGATACCTGAACATGAGAGTGGCTACTCGGTCTTGGGCAGAAGCAGAAGGCTGCTGCAGGTGTAGACTGTTCAATGTTCTGCTTGTTGAGGAGGTGGCTGGCTGCTGTTCTGCCGTCATCTCTGGTTAGTCCATTCCTGGGGTCACGCTGTGATTCCCGTAAACCATCAGAGCACCAGAGATTGCAGCACCGGTGTGCATGAGTAAATAAAAAAGGTTACGCTTGCTACAAGTCCCTAAGCTTTGTGCTGCTTAGTTTTTCCCCATTTTTATTATGGTCACATTGGAAGCCCTGTGCATCTGGATTCTCGATGGAGAGGCTGCAGACTCAGACACGTGTTAGGGGAAGGGATGGCCTCCCTGCTTGGTGCCTCTCTGCCTTTGGGGTCATTCCCAGCTCACCCAGGACCATGCCGCTGGACGGCTCTGTCTGCAGCAAAGGGATTCACGTGCCTCAGCTCTCTTCCCCCAGGTTTGTTCCCCGACTGTCCCTCCATGCACACACTTCTTGTGCTGCTCATGGCCAGAAGATTCACATGATGACACACAAATACCTGCAGCCAAGACCTTATTCTTCACCCTTATGAACTCCCAAGTGCCCAAAGCCTTGTGAGGTTTATAAGAATTCAGTATCAAAACTGAATCTTCAGTTGTTTCTTGCCAATGAGATACATTTCTCAAAAAAACATGTGGCATTCTTCATTTTTACTGATTCCAGGAAATGCCCGATGGAGGCAGGCAGACTTTCTTCTAGTTATAAATAGCTGAAAGAGTCACTGATCATTTAACATGATTTACAAAAAAAAACATACCTTAAATTCTCCCTTTCCTCTATGGCCATAAGACCTGTTCAGACATGTCTCTGCCGAACCGATGCAGGCAGCGTACAGGTAGCAGTTAGGATTTTTTAACGATTCATATTTGTCTGAACCCTGAAATCACTGTTCACTCATTATTCAGACCTTACTCAGGGGTAATTCCCATTATTTGGTGGTGCTTCTCTGGCAGCTGTTGCAGCTCCTGGCTTTGATGTCTTTTCCTTTTGCTTTGTGCCAGCACCGTCCTATCAGTTGAAGTGGCTCCTGGTGTTGGATCTTCTTCCTCTTTCTTACGTTGAGGAATTGGTTTGAGCTAACAGCTTAGAGATGTGACTCCCCGGAAAGACACTCTGCAACTCTTGCTTGTAGTTCAATGCCTACGAACTGCATCAACCGGGAGCAGACACGTGGACACAGAATGCATTCTTGCTTTTCTTCTTTCTTGCTTTTCGGTGTGGGAAAATGCTTTCCTACAACCTGCCACGGTCACCACCGAAATACAGTGTTTCTGGTCCTGGAAGCGGATAGTTTTTATTCTGGAAACGTGTAGAAGAGGGTATTTCCAAAGTTTTAAAGCAGTATCTTCCTCTTCCCCTTGCTGTCCAGTCCTTGCTCCTCTGCTCCTCTCTTTCCACAGAGCTTTTGGGAGCGCTGAATGGAACAGCAGCTAATGGCTGTTTGTTGTTGTTTTCTTTGCACAATTTCAGTAGCCTGGATGATAAACAGATGTCTACAAGCCATTGCATAGGCATTCCTGGTTTGAAACCTGATGGCCAAAGTCAAGAATGAGAGTAGGAAGTGGAAATCTAGGTTCCAGCTTTGCCAAGTGTCTCCAGACAGATCAGACTGTCTGTACACCCTATTTCCGTGTTTGAAGTGAGAGAAAAGAAGACTGATCTATTCCACACGTCTATTCTGAAGCTTTATTTATCTTAAATCTTCAGGCAACAAACAATGCATAGAGATGAAGAAATTTTTTTCTGCTTGTTTGCTCTTTGCTGGATTTTGGAAAGAAAATTCCAATTTTGCCTAATTCCTGCTGTTCCAAGCCTTGCTGGCAGTTGGAAAGTTTTGTCCATAAACCTATATATGCATAATTGTACTAAAAAGAGCTGTTATTGCGATGACAGATGCAGCAGTGTGATAGCAGAGCCAGTGGAAATCCCCTCCAACATTATAAACCATGGTGGCAGAATTATGCTGGGGTAGCTCCACCGCACTGCTGGGGCCCTACTGCCATGGTCTTCTTGGGTTAGAAACAACAATAAAAATCACATCCCTTACGTGGCTGCGCTGGTGCAACTTTAAAGGGTAAAGCACAACTTAAGCAAGGACCGTGGTATTCTTTCTGTTGCTGTGGCTCTGGGGATTTTGGGCGTGAAGAGGTGCGGTCCCTGATTGACAGGACATGGCTGGCAAAAGCCTCGAGCAGAGACACAGTTGTAGCAGCCAAACCTGTGGATTTTGGTTGTGGGGCAAGGTGGGGCTGAAACAGACTCCACTGGTGAAATCTCAGTTTTAGCAATACCCTCTGCACGCCTATTAGAAATGCTTCTGCAGTGCAGCTCACTCAGCCGAGCACTTACAAGACTGAGATGGCTTTGCTCAGGCGGCTGCAGAAGGGAGCTTTTTGGTATGCTAAATATTTTGTCAGAGTAATGTCTGTTTTCTTTCTCTTTAATTTTCCCAGTCTGTTGCTGAAAGGCTGCTGTTGTAAGTCGCAGCTGGGCAGGTAACCATCTGTTAATGAGTAATTCTTGTTTCTGATATCAGCATTGATCTGGTCCATATTATGCAATGCAATGTCATCTCACGAGCAGGCTTGCTTGGAGCTCCTTGTTATTGCTATGCCCTGCTTTTAATTAGCTCCTGAAGGGAAAGAGATGGGAAACATCTGGATGGTAAATCATCTCTGATTACAAACATCATTGGATCGGCTCCTCTGGAGGTGCTCTTAAACACTCGCTGAGTACGCTGCTGATCAACTCCGAGGGTCCGGCACTTTGTAAACTCTTCACTCCCTGTGGTTTAGGGGAGAGCATCTCGCTACATGGCGTTCCCATCTACCCACAAAGACATTAATGATTAACAATGATAACAGCCCTGCTTACTTAGAAAACTAAAATACCCTAAAGTCAAGTAAATCGCAGTCCCTTGTGAAAGCTCATTGCTGATACACCCTCCCGCTTTTCATCCCAGCCCTGGAAGTTTCCCTCTGCCAGGCAAAACCTTTGTGAGAGGAGAGCAAAGATGAAAATCTGTGCTCCTTTCACTGTTGTCTTGGCTCTGACTCTGAGCAGTGACTGTGCAAGGATGGTAAGTCTGATTCTTCTGTTTTGGAGTGGTGGATCACCTACGTGCTGGCTGGCAGGACAATGTTGCCTTGGGGTTGGATGAGTGAAGCCACCGACCTGACCGAAAGGAAGAGAGCTTCAGGTGAAAAACCAAAGGGATTTGCTAGATGAGGGCTCACAGCAGTGCTAAGCAGGGGACCTGTAGGATAGCTGGTCCCTCATGTATGTGTGTTTAAAGAAATTGCTTACATCCATGCCCTGCTAGGGAGGAAGAATGAGATGGGAGGAAGGACCACAAAAATTGAAATACTTTGAAAATGCATCTCAGAGATGTGTTGGCACAAGCAGGTACCTGCAGTGGTGTGGAAGGAGAGTGCTGCCCCACCAGACTTTACCGCTACCTGGTAACTGAGCGTGCCAGCTTAGGTAACCATGTCTGTCTTTTCAAACCTCTCCCTGTTCTCATGCCATGCCCTTCAGTGTTTCCATCGTGTGCTTTGTACCTTGCTGTGGGTATGTCTGCAAGGCAGCTGCACTACTGCTGAGCGTGGCTGTGATGGTTTGACTTTGCTAGTGTCCTTAAATCCCACCACAGCCTGGCATCCACCGTGGACAAACAGCCGCAGTTGTGTGGCTTTATGATTCACCTTATTTCACTAGCTCGATTAAAACTAGCTCAAATATACTTAAATGATGCTATAATCCTAACTATCCAAGCAAAGTACAGAAGCATCTGCTTAGAGGTCGCAGGTGGGAGCAGAGAGGAATATTCACGGTGCCTGGGAAAAGATCAGTCCTGGCTGCAGCCGTTGGAGACGGCTCGGTGCTGGCAGAGTCAGCGTGAAGTGCAAAAACTGTTTCTTTCTCAGAACTGTGCAAGCCCTCCCTATATATCTTAGCAACAGCTTTGTCTTTTCCCCTACTTGTTATGTCCCCTATCCACTTCTATGTTCATGATGTGCTGCTTCCTTGACTGCTTTTGTGATATTTTTATTTCGCTATAGTTCAGCTGTCAGCACCTTTGGTGGCAGCAGCATTTTATGTGTATTACCATTTTTTATTATTTCCTGCGGCTCAGCCTAGTGCTCTTTGCTTGCTGATCGGCGAACCCAAATAAAGTAGAGGTCGCTTTTTTAACTAATGCCCTGAGGGGATCCAGCTAAATGGCAGGAAAAGTCAAATGCTGGGATATTATTTGCAACTGTGAACTGGCCCCAGAATGCATATACGCTTCCTGCCGCAAGAAATGGGAGATGTGTCCCTTGGCAATAGAAAGATATAATGGAGCAGAGCTTTGGCCTTTTTTGTGCTGTGCTGGGTTTTCCTGGTTTAACAGAGACCTTTCACTAGTCCGTGTTTGTCTACCCTCTTTCACCAGACTGTGCCCCAGCAAAAATCACATGCAAATAATGAGGCCTTTGCAGAATCACTGGGGAAACACAATTTCAGAGCACCCTGAAAAGCACGTTTGTCTCTATCAGATGGTTCCCAGAGTGAATTTGTCTCCAATCCACATTCTTTTTTTCTCTTTGTAGCACTACAAATCTGGGGCAGGAAGAGGCTCAAAACATGGGTTCACTCACCCACAAGGTACAAAGTCAAATCCAATAGGTTTCATGACAGTAAGAGCGATCTGCCTGTGTATCCATGCTGTGCAAGTCAGTAGTAAGCCCGTCTTTGTTTCAACATGAATAAGGATTAGGGAAAGGTTATGCCAATATTAATTTCTGTGTACAGGGGAATTTGGGATTAGCTCAGGAATCTCAGGTAATTTTCCTTCAGGTGTGGATTAATGGGAAGTTTCTGATGGGGTTTTAGTTTGTCTGAGGTGGCGTGGCTTATATTCACTCATAACAGTGCGGTTGCACATGTGCAACTCCCTTTCTTTTAATCAGATCTGCATCTGCCCTGCGACTTTAAACTACATAAGCTTTTTGTATATCTAGGTTCAATTTCTGCCACAGCCCTTGATCTCTCGGTGGGAGAAAGGTTTGAGTCCCATGCAATTTGCTGGGCTGCATTTATTTTGATGGCACCTAAACAATCAGGCATCCTGGCTGTGTGCAGGCATTGCAGACTTCCCTTTTCAAAGCTTTTGTTTTCCTGTGCTTTTGCTGTTAGGGATTACATGAATCGGGCCATTAGTGGTGCTTTATAGTTTAGAGCAGTCTCCCACGGCCTTTGGGATGCAATATGTCTTCTGAATGGATGTATTTTCACAACTCTCCTAACTGCGTATAGTAGGAGGTATCAGACAGAGCAGTTAAATATCTGAATATTTGCCCCATTAGCTCAGGCAATGAAACCCAGGCTTGAAAAAGGGACAGCAGTGGGGCTGGCAGTAGCTAGTTCACACTGACTGATAGGAGGACAGTTAGGGCAGGTGGAGTGACCATCATTCTAACCGGTTGGGAAGGGTTTGGACCACAGGGACAAGTTACTATTTCCAGAATGCTAATTGGCCTCGGCAGCACTTTGAGATGATGAGTCTGGGCTTGTGAGGGTTAACAAATATTCAAAGGGGGTGCAGGAGCCCCAGCCATCGTGGAAGGGGGTAGGCTCAGGACAAGGAGCAGTTGTACATCGTCACCGAGAAATGGAAACGCGCTGCGCTGCCAGCACGGTGGTACGCCCCATTTCTCTCCTACAGCAGTGGTTGGTTTCCCATTCACGCTCCCAGATCTCAAAACTGATTGCTTTTAGGTTAGCAGTTAAATAAGCTCTGACAGTTTTTCATTGTCTTTTTTATCTTCAGTCTCCTTCATTCTCAAGGCTCATCTTGAAGGACTTTTTTTTCTGCTAGACTCCCACCACCCTTCCTTNATTTAAAAGAAGGATAGATGAGGTACTTGAGGACATGGTTTAGTGGTGGGATGGCAAGGTTAGGTTAGTGATTGGACTTGATGATCTTAAAGGTCTTTTCCAACCGAGATGATTCTATGATGAGTCTGGGCTTGTGAGGGTTAACAAATATTCAAAGGGTGTGCAGGAGCCCCAGCCATCGTGGAAGGGGGTAGGCTCAGGACAAGGAGCAGTTGTACATCGTCACCGAGAAATGGAAACGCGCTGCGCTGCCAGCACGGTGGTACGCCCCATTTCTCTCCTACAGCAGTGGTTGGCTTCCCATTCACGCTCCCAGATCTCAAAACTGATTGCTTTTAGGTTAGCAGTTAAATAAGCTCTGACAGTTTTTCATTGTCTTTTTTATCTTCAGTCTCCTTCATTCTCAAGGCTCATCTTGAAGGACTTTTTTTTCTGCTAGACTCCCACCACCCTTCCTTAGATTCCCATCACTGACATGGTGAATGGAAGACTTGCCCTTTTCAGACACCAATCCCATTGCTTTCTCCCCACTTGTAAGGAATCTGCTTATCCCAAATGGAGGGTGGTATGATCAGAATTATCTGTCTTCCCCCAACCTTTAAAATCTTCTTTCTCCTGACTGTTTCTATTTCCGTCTGTACTGTCTGGTGCCTTAATTGTTTTAAACAGATGTTACAATGTGATATAGAGCCTGAAAGGATACTACTTCAGAAATCAATTTAATATGCTATTACAATACTACGTAATTAGAAATGATAATTGCAATTAATGAATATAATTGGCATTTGCTGTACCAGAAATTGCAATATATTTTGAACTGAAATGATCTGAGATCTTTATTCTACTGCAGAGCCCATTAATCTTTGTTGATTCAGTCATTACGTAGGATTTTAAGCCTCTTCTGATGCACTAGAAGTTGTAGAGATGCAGAGTCCAAAGTACAGCTGAAAAAATTGAAGATATAATATATACACCTGTGGGCTGGATTTTAGCTGCCTGATGAGGTTTTTATTCTTGTATTTCAGTGTTTACGGAGGATGGAAATTTATGCAAATTTCCTTTCCGGTACGGTGGAAGGTTTTATCACTCGTGTTTATCAAATGTATTTTCCCGAAAGAAATGGTAAGTTAACATTGCTCATAAATCAAGACAGCATTCAAATGAAAATGTCACCCTTTTAGTGCTTTAATCTTGTTCTTAGAGTAATTAACTTGAGCTTGATGTTGTGCCCAAGGACAGCCATGCAGTTCTCCTGCTGGTAGTCATGGCCCTCAGGTCAAGACTCATGCTCAGAGCAGAGGGACCCCAGGGGTGGGGTGTCCAGGGCCACAGAAAGCTCAAGAACTGCAGAAATGTTTCCTCCTTGGCCTTCGTGTTGGAACTCAACTTATATGAGTGGCAAGAGCTTGTACAAAAAGGGCGGGACTAATGGAGCAACATGATAGAAACCTTCTGCTCGGGGAGACAGGAGAGATGCAGATGCCTGGAAGAGGTGACGTTCGGTTAAGGAATGGTTTGATTTGTGTGCACCATACTTGTACTGCAGCTGAGACCATCGGATTTTTGAGGAAAGTTTGGGGTTTTTTCCCCCCATATCTCTAATCTCTATCCAGATTGGCACCAGGCTCCTTTTGTACTTAGGAGGTGAGGTACTACTCTTGTTACTCCTATTGGGTAATGATTTATTCTACTAGTGTGTTTAAAGACAGATCTCCTTATTTTGGGCAAAGGTTATTCTTTTACACATGTGGAAGTTGTTAGAAGTATTCATTATTCATTTTGGGGTAGGGGCAGTCAGGCGGGAACCTTACTGCAGCAAGCACTGAATAAGCAAGACTAACTTTGTAGATGAACCTATCTAATGGGTGTACATTAACCAAAGTCAAAGGCAACAAAGCAGGAAATATACGGGTGGCAGTAATGTGAAAATATATACACAGATGAACTATGTGAAAAACACATACTTGCATGTTTTTAAGGTGGACATAATATTTTATAGTATTTATTTTACTCACCCATGCAGGGAATTACTCTCATTTTTTACACAGGACTACCTAATTTTTTTCATGATCTGTATCATCTTTCTGACGGCACATCAGTTTTAAATGTCAGTGCTGGTGTAATGTGAACAACACAAAACATACCTTCTTACACAAATAGACATAGAGCTTCAAGCTAGGAGACCACTTCTGAATTTCCCCAACATCAATAGATACAATCCAGATAAGAAAAGCCTCAAGGAAATAAGAATTTGAGAATATCTTAACTAAAAGAAGGGAGTTGGAATAATTTTCCAGTTTGAACCCTGTCTTTGATGAACTGTAGCCACCAAGAGTTTGACCTTTGGACCCACTTAATTTCATGCAATGCTTAAGATGAATCTTGCTAATACATGACACTCTGTGTATTTGTTTTTAGCCAGTTAGGCCAAGGAAGTGGAAAAAAATGGAAAAATGAATGTATAGGATCCAAGGTTAGTGCACACTTTAGAGCTGACCTTGGACAACTTGCTCTTATGCTGCCGATTTTTAAAAAGCCATTTACAAGTGGGAAGATGAGCCGGAGGACAGCTGAGGCTGTTTCATTCTGACAGGCCATTTCACCCCGTGGCTGACCTTCTGGCCAGTCTTTCATAAGCTAAAAGCAGCCTAAGGTGTGACTTCAGGCACAGAGATGCCAGGAAAAGAGCCCTGAATAGCCATCGGGAAACCTGCTCTGCACATTTTTGTGTGACTTGGCACTAGCCCACCCTGGACCAATGCTGAATAACTGATCCCAGGGGACGGGGCAGGCAGCAGGCAAGGGCAAGGCTGGTGTCCTTCCTGCTCCTGCCTGCCTGCCAGCTGCCCGCAAGGATGGAGATGATGGGGGGATCGATGCAACCTGCATCTTTGGGGGCAAATGCAAGTTGATCAGACCATGAGAATGCTGGATTATGCACTCGATGAGTCCATGTCCTTAATCCTTGCATCATACTTAAAGGCAGGACTACAGACAGGACTTTATAGTGTGAGCCAAAGCCTGCTCCAGTTGTCTTTAATTTTATTATATGTTTTCTCATACTACATATGACACAGATATTGTGTGCTAGTCCATCATATTAAGTTCAATGAAAAGATAGTCCTTCTGCAGAAAGCATTGAAGAGCAGTGTCTATCTTAACAGAAAGCTGGATATCTCATTTATGAAAGCTGCTGTGTTGATTCAAAGGGCTAAATGTGGCGAGGCAATCAGACAAGACCTTGTACATTTGTAACGTCAAATATTTCAACATAAATCAGAGGTCTGACTGCAGAAACCTCTCCCTACTTTCTCAGCAGCAAACAAGTTGTATCTTTATACATATTTATTGAAAATACAGGAAAGAAACTTCCTTTAACAGCATCTTGAACTGAATTTCCATTTAATTATAATCTGTTTTCACACAAATTCCTGTTTAGAGGCCTCTCACCAGGTACTAAAGATGTCATGTAAATTTGCCTTTTGTGTTGAAGAGAAAAAATTAGCTGGAACTGTTGCTAAGGTTTATCGGTACCTCCACAAAGACAAAACAGTGTATGGACAGACAAAATGGGGGTGCAACAAACACCCGTGAGAGCAAATGGGGAGGGTGGTCTGAATTGCAGCCGAGCTGTGGCTGCGGGGATGCAGCATCCCATGGTGGGATGGGTTCCCCTGAGATCCTGCTCAAGAGGAACAGTGGGAGCAAATTTTGGCTCAGATTTTGGCTGTGGCTTGGAAGGTGTTGACTCAAACCCTGGAGAAGCCTTATCCTGCACTTGAGTGCTGGATGTGTGGGTCCTTGTTGTGCCAGGTTGCAAGGCCAGGCTTAGGTCTGTGTGGGAAGGACACAATCTTACCATCTTCTCCGGAAACAGGAGGTTTTCATGCTTTGGCCACTGACTGGAAGCAGTGCAAGGGAGGCCTTTTTGGCCAGCTGGATTACAAGCTGGTGAGTTTATTCCAGTCCTGGAAAGGAGAAGGACATGTAGGTTGAGCCAGGAGATAGCAAGAATCAGGCTTTGGATTTTTCTGGTGGTGGTGGTGGTTGTTCTGGTGTTGTCAGGCGAAGTCTGGCCATATCTCGTGGTCAGGACAACACCTAAAAAGGTCTGAAGGAACCTCCAGGCCTTGAGCATGGTGAGATTTTTCTGGTATAATTAGTTCAGTATCCATGTCTTTAAGTTTTCACTTTTTTATTAACAATTTTATGTGACAATCTGATGTAAAGACATTTGTTATCTCATAAATTTAGAGAGTGGACCCATTTACAAGTAGAAAAAAGAAATAGTAAGCCTATTTGGTCAGTGTGGCTGCTGGAGGTAATATACTGTGAGACCAAATCGTCATCACATTTTTGGTATACCTCTCAAAATAGGAGAGATTTTAAAAAGAAAAAGAAGGAGACTAGTGAGGTAGCTTTGAGGATATGCTGAGCTTCTCCCAGACAGTGAGAGATACGTAGTGGAAAACATAAAAGGATTATGTGAATGTGCAGCCTGGCACTGCGGAGGCAGCCTGGCATCACAGGGGAGAACCAACATCTTCATAGTCACTGTGAGGTGATAGAGAAGGAGGGGACGGGTTGTGAAGAGCATTGGGTGGGAGGACCAGTGGGTTGTGGAAAGCTGATGGAAGAAGCCTCTGTCAGGGTCTCTGATAACAAAAAGCATGTAAGAGGAAAAAAAATGAGTTTCCATCTGCTTAGAACTTGGCTGCTGCTGGACAGACTCCAGAGAGTATTAATTTGCATATAAATTGGTTTTCTCCCCCTAATGATCAGGGTTTGCTTGGATTGTTTAGGTGTATAACAGGCCTTTTCCATTTGCCTCTTCCATGCTGCCCAGTGTAACGTTGCTCTGCTAAATCAATAATTATGTCATTCAAAAAAGTTAGAAAAGTTTGGATTCTCCTTTCCCGTCACGGCTGGCACAGACAAAGTGTTCAGCCAGAGACGGTTTTGCCAACAGTGACAAGGGGTGCACCGCTGAAAACCACTTTTAACTTACTCCTCACCTTAATCCTCATGCATAATAGGCCATCCTTTAAAAAAGCATCATCCACTTCCTACCAAAGGAGCATAGCGAAATTTCCATTAACTCCCAGCAGAATTGCACTGCCCTTAATGCCTGTGAGAAAACAGCCTCTTTAAGAAGGTGTCGAAGTAATCTGCGCTAGACTACCAAGCACCTTTCTTTTTGTGCTTATATAATTGAGGTCACCAAACTTAATATGCATGGACTATTCAGATGCTCCATAGGAATTAAAGCATTTTAAATACCACATAGCATCTAATTAAGAAGCAAAGTAGGGCAGTTAAAATGGTAGACATACTCTACAATAGAATTTAAAATTTCTAGCTTGTGACGTCCTAGGGTGAAAAAAATATTTGATAACACAACTGTTCAAGGTATGATAAAACACACACATTAAATTAAAAATAGATTATCAAGTGTGTTAAAAAAAGCAAACTCCTATTTCTTCCAACACCATATAGCCACTCATTTTCTTGTGTAGTGACAGCTGATATTTATTATGCTGCATTAGAACTGGTTGGGGAGGATGTTTTGGCGGATGGCGCATTGGGACATAATGTGGACGTCCAAGGTTCACCTTCGGTTCAGTCACACACTTTGCTGTGTGGCATTGGGGTAGCCTGTAAGTCTACCTCTGCAGGTGGAGAACAGCAGCTCAATGCTCCTTGGAGTACTGTGAACCTTGGAGATAACAGACTGACGAGGGCAAGGAAAGTGCGCGGATAAAAGAGTTGTCAAAGTTTGTCTCGGTAGGATTCCCACGGGCAGTGTGGAGTGCAGGTTTCAGCCCGCTGCTCTGCAAAAAGGAGAGGTTTTATCCGTGCGTTTGGAAATCACCCCCGTGCCAGTTATTTCCTCATTTTGTCTGGCAAGTTAAAAAATAGAAACACTTTAAAGGAACTGAGTACAAAATACATTTGCCACTGAAAGACAGGAAAAAGTCCCTCTGTGGACAGTCTCCTGCCTCCACAGATTATTAAAATAACTGACAGGCATAAAAAATAGGTTGGGTCCTGTTTTGCTTGTTTTGTAATGAATAAAGGAGGCATAATTTATTTGCTTTGATTTTGGTTTTTATTTCTGTATTTTGTTTTCTAATCTTAGAAATAGAAAGAAGGTTGTGTTTTTCTGGAGGATTTGTTGGAGATCTCAGATCCTGCTTCCACATCTCATTCTTAATCTGTATTTTGTTTGAGACATGGGGCAGACCATCTTTAACAAAATAAAACCAAAACCCCATATTTTCTCTGGTGTTAAGAGATTTTGAATGAAACAGATGCTAATTAGGAAAAAAAAAATATGAAGTTCCAGGTTGCCAAAGAATGAAGCCCATATAATTTCAGTGCAAACATCCTGGTTGTTTAAAGGCGCACTAAATGGCAACTTTAATTCTTTTCAGGTGTTCAACAACACATAACTATGACCGGGACAGGAAATGGGGACACTGTGCTTCGTTGCCTGAAGACCACTCAGGTAAGGCGAGCCATTGCTGAGTTGCTCCAGATACCTGTCTCCTACTTGGCCACATGCAGTGAGGAGGGACAGTGCCTACAGCGCTACTTTTATTTGGTGTACACAGAACAAGCCTTCACATCAGATGTTTCCAGGATCTCTCTGAGACTCTGCATAACCATAGCATTCAACTGTGAATGTCACACAGTCTTTAATTCACTCTCTGTTGACTAACTTGAATTCATGGAGAGAAATTATGGTAATGCCAACACAGAAATCTGAACTCCTGCTGGAGCTGAGCACAGATATGATCGTCTTCTCCTCCCTCACGGCTTGGATGTGCCTTTTAGTTCTCCCCTCACTTAATCAGCTACATTTTCTGTCTCTTTGACCAGTTAATTTTTTAGAAGATACAGAAATATTTCAGACCTCATACAACACACAGCCATGACTTCCAGCTGTCCTTCCTCAAGTTCTCAGGATAAAGAGCAGACCTTCAAAACCAGACTTCCTTGGGCTTTGGGCTGCTTCAGAGAAGACAAGAGGACAGATGCATTCATTGCAGGAGTACTGAGGGACAATGAAAGAGTTACTTGGCTGAGCAGTGATAAGGCTTCATGTGGTCACCGCACTCCAGTGCTACAATTAACTCATTGCGAAAGTCTGTCTAAAACAGGAAGCCAAGGTCTGCTGCAAACTCTTCTTTTTATATAAGCCCCTTTAATTGACATATTGGGTGAAAGCATCACATCCCAAGTGGTTTGGTGGGGAACTTGATGTACCTTGATGGCTGGCCCTTGCTTGTCTCTGTCTCCCCAACTTGATGTTTCGTGAGCTGGATGCTGCGGAATCCCATTGTATAAGGAATGAATATATCTACTTCTCAATTTATACAGTGACAGACCAGCACTGAAAATCAGGTGCTACACTGACGAGACTTGATGCCCCTGAGTTTTTTTTTGGATCTGTGTCTAAATGCTGATCATGTTCCTCTTTTCTCCTTTGCACTACTTTCAAATGTGACCTGTCTTGTTTTAGGCTGTGGGATACAACCAGCTGCCCTTAGATGTTTGCTTCCCACTTTTCAACAAGGGGCATTTTCCACCATCCTCTTGCAGGGAGTTCTCTGTCATGTCAGGAGACTCATTGCCAAGCTGATTACAATCTACCAGAGCACTTGAAAAGCCAACGTTAGCTGAATCATGCTGAGAGTCTAAAATTAAGCAGTGCACAGCATCATCATTTTAAACTTAAGAACTTTAAATTATTTTCCAGCCTGGCTTTAAACAGATTAACAGTAGATCAGAGACAAATGACCTAACCCCAAACAAGCAGCAATGCATGAGCCTTTGTAATGCAAGTGTGTCAGACACGAATGTAGACTTATAGACAGTTCATGCTTACAAGAGTCAGGTTATGAGGGTTGCGTTTATTCATGAGTGCCCTCCCAGAGCTTAAAATGTCGGAAGCGGTAACTCATGATGGCTTTAATCCTCCACTGAAACATTGACTGTCACAGTGGTGGCTGGCTGACTCAGGGAAGCTTCTCCAGTAGCTGAAGGAGCAGCTCTCTAAGCCTAGCATCACATTTCTGGGGTGCCTCGTACCACCTCTGTCCACAGCGCAGTGCCTTGTGCCACCTCTCTGCAGCGAGCTGGCCGCCCGCAAGCCTTTTTGAGCTTGCTGGCTCAGGTTTGCCTGCTACCCACCACAGTGTTGATAGAGTGGTTTGCAACAAGAAAGCCCCCTTGTCTGCCTACCCCTTGCTGAGGGGTATGTCTGTCAATATACCTTAACGCCAGTGAGGGCTTGCCCTGGCTACTGTTCTTTCACCAGAAAAAAGAGTTCCATTTGTTAGAGGGGAAAGGAAAGAGGAAAAAGGATGGGGTAGCTGAAAGAGATCACTGCTGACTGTTGCGAAGAAAAGATTTTATTTCTGGAAGCATTAAGAATGCTGTAAAATTCAATACAAGTTCTTTAGCTGTTTGTTTGGTTATTTATAAACATAAGTGGCTTTAATTTTTTAAACAGCAAGCACAGTATTTGGACTTGCAAAATGTTTAACAGATCACCAGCCACAGCTTAAAGAGAAAATGTTTATGGTGAGGTTGAAAGGAAGGAGTGATGTAATGGATGAAGGGAATTTCAAGCGAACGCGAGAAAAGTTCACTGGCTGGGGAAGATAGCTAGGAAGAAAGAAGCAGTCAAACTGAATTATTCTGAACTTTAAAATGTGGAAAATATATGATTTTGTTGTGAAAAAAATTCACTAAAATATTAAATCTTTGGGTGAATCTCAACCACTTTATAGACACTTGAAAAACAAGAAAAGATGAAATTTTGAGGGTAGAGAGTATCCTTTGGCCATAAGAGATTTGTGAGGAGTGTGTGAACTGGGATGGCGAAGGAGCTATTTGAAAGCAAAGGCTGAAGCACAAACTCTCTCCAGGCCAAGAACACTGTGTGTACATGGGGAGCCGACTTGAAACCATTGGAGCTGCTTACAAATTAGTGTGAAGCAAGTGTTGGAGGCTTTGATCCAGGAAAATACATCTGCCAACTTCAAGAGAAAGTTTAACTAAAAAGCATTTAGCTCAGGTATGAAGGCTCTGCTGGAGGGAGATGTTAGTACTGCACTCTGCAGAGCCAGATCTTGACATAACAACGTCCAAGGTGCTTGTTCAAACCACTCCCTGAAATTAGTGTTTTAAGAATCACTGCCTTCAGGTTTCCAGAGGATCCTCCACTTCTGCCCAGGAGATCTCTGTGGAGACCGTGTATAGTATCTGCGCAGTGTGACCCCTTCATACACATGGTCCAACTGGGCTGTGAATGTGTAGTTCATATTTATGGACATATATACGCACAAAAATGCAATGCCCCTATGTGTGGGACTTCCAGATCTTGGGCAGTCTGTTAGGACTACTGCTCTGAATGTCTGGAAATGTTGAACAAATGGCCAAAACCCCAGGGAGGCCTACACTTGGGAGGAAAATGCCTGACTGATTTTTTTTTTTTTTTTAAGAGACATTTAGACTGATATGGAAAGAAGAAGTAGAGTGGTGTGGGCTGCACAGGCAGGAGGAAGAGGCATCATCCCAGGAGGGGCTCTGGGGAAGAGCAGTCCCAGTTCTGGGAAAGGTGGGTGGCAGAAACAGAAAGTTTTTGTGGGAAAATATGTTTAGAATGGCTGGACAAGGTTACTGCTCGTTCAGCAGAGCTCAGAGAGGTGAAGCTGAAGCCTAAGTGACTGCTAGCAAGCATGGAGTGTTTTCCCCACAAGAGTGGGGAGATACTGCTGGGTGGCTTTAGACATCAGCTGAGCTTGCAAGGACTTTGGCGCTCCTCAGTTAATGGCTAGTTAACGGTGGGCAGGATTCCCTGGAGGGAACTGCGATGTGTCTGTGTGCTTATGAGTAGAAGTTGTTCCTGGACTCTATAGAAGGTGGAGGGGAGATGCAGAATACCCTGGGGAAGGCAGGCTGGAGTGGTGTGTGGGATGCAGTGAGGGACTCCAACTGGGAAAGAAATGGAGGACTGTAAGTGCAGATTCAACAAGGGTACAAAAAATGACTTGAGCATGGCTGTAGCGGAAGATGGCCTGGAGATCAAGTCCTGGTTTGCATGTGACGGGAATAGAAATACAGGATTTTCCTTTGAGGAAATATTACTCCGCTAAAAGTTTCGTAACTATCAAGAAGCAGGAACAGTAGGAACGTCACTGCCTTTACTTGCTTTCCCTTGATGTTATCCTGGAGTGAAACTACTAGTGAATACACCCAGGCCTGCTATCTGATATCAATTACATCACTCTATACTGAAGTAAATATTTTGATCTGTGCAGGACAACCTTCATATTTACACTGCTGTAGCAAAGCTCAGGATGTGCCTTTCGTGCTTCTCTTCAGTGCTGTATGTGTGTGCCTGTGTTTCTATATGTTGCTTCCCATGCTGAGAACCACAGGCTAGCTGAAGGAGCACCTGGATTGAGTAACTCTACAGTTGCCCTCATAGAGTTTGACTAGCATTAAAAAAGAGGATTTGAATGCAGACAAGCTGTTGGACCAGCCCTCCAGTGGGTCTAAAACATGATGTTGGTTGAGTTCAGGGGAGATACACCCCTTGACACAGCCTGAAATCAGGAGCAACATTTGGCCAACAAGACCCTTAGACATTTTGCACAGCACGTTGCCAAGTAAAGCTTCCTTTGCAGGGATGAGAAAGTTGTCCTGGTGCACCTCCTTCTCTCCCACCCTGTTTTCCGATGATGTAGAAAATTCCATAAAAAAGCAGAGATACATTAGACTGGTCCAGTTTAATCTTGCTTGGCCTCATTTACTTGGATGTACCGTTGTTTTGCTTCAAATATTTTTCCTTTGTTCCAGCTGTCCATTCATTTCAGACAAAATCCAAAAATCCATAGCAAATTCTTCTGTTGAGGGTCCTTTGTGTAATCTGAAAGAGAGATGCATAATGCCGATCATTGATGTCGAAATGTGAAGCACGCAGGGCAGTAATCCGGGCAGAGGCAGAGCTGCAGCCTTCCCTCCCCAGTGTAAAGGCACAGCTCCATCTTGTGGGCATTTGTCCCATCTTCTTCCTCACCACAGTGGCAGCTCTGGCAACCTCATGCGTGGGTGGACCTACCACCTTCGGGCAAGTTACTCTGGGGAAGAAGGTTCAGTTCAGTCATTTGCTATATGGTTTTTAAAAGCTGGATAAATACAGCTTCTCTACAGCTGGAAACAAAACTAATGTAAATTGGTTGGATAAACATTGTTTTAGATTAATAGGTGTTTTTGAAACCACCGTGTGTTGAACCAAAATGGTTCATGTAACCAAGCTGATGCCTAGCACAACTAAGTATGGCTTATCTGGAACCTATTAACAACAACTTCTTATGTGGCCTGTCTAGATCACTGTGCAAACAACCCTTGCCAAAATGGAGGAACCTGTTTTCTTGCTCATGGCCATAGGATGTACCATTGTACCTGTCCTGAGGAATTCACGGGCGAGGACTGTCAGATGAGTAAGTATCTTCTTCCATGAGTGTTACAACATGAAATATGAGCAGTAGGTAGAGCTCATTAATGTTTGCCTAATGAAAAGATACTGCTGTGGTGATGAGAGAGACCACTGCAGCATGAATGTTTGTGTAGGTGGATTTCCAAATGGTTGTGACAGACAATCCATTACAGACAGGACAGCTGAAAATAGCTCGATTATACAGCTATAAATCCAAGCATGCTCTGAGCCAGTGAGGTATTAAGCTATGAGAAACACAAAGAGCCTCTTCCCCTCCCTTTGCTGTTTTTAAGATTTAAATATCCCTTACATGGTTGTAGGGCAGGGATACATGAAAAAGCAGCAAAATTTCAGATGATGCCTTATCCTTTATGTATATGCGCACATGGATCCATTATGACTTTTCCTGTGATGTCAGCTTTGCACCTGGGCAGCTACTCCACCTTCAGGGTAGTCATTTTCAAAGGAGGAGAATCAGGCCAAAAGGATTTGCTTGGGTGACTTTTCCAGTTCTATGGTGGTGTCACTCCCAATTTACTGCACATCAAGCAAGGAATTAGGCTTTCATACTGAGGGTTTTCAGTTGTGCTTGCTGCTGTTTAATGAAGGCTTTTCATAGAATAATAGAATCATTTATGGTGGAAAAGACCCTTAAGATCACTGAGTCCAACCATTAACCTAACACTGTCAAGTCCACCACTAAACAGTATTCCCTACAGCTCTAGACTTCTCCTCCAACAAAAAGCAAAGAAACCTTTTTCAGTCCTGGTGCTCCCTCTGTCTCTAGCACAGCCTATCATCATGAATGATGCAATAAAGTGGGTCAGACACAAGTATATAGCTCTGATTTGATTTTTGTGTTTGCTGAATGAACTTCTGGAAGGGCTTAAGTAATGGTGATGCTGTCATGCTCATAGGGCTTCAGGAGAAAGCCACCTCTGCCTCAAGTAGCAAATGATGGAGATTGTGGTCCCATTCCTCACAAGAATTAATCTCAGAAAGCCTGTGTTATTTTTTAAATTGTCTTTTAGAGAAATGTTTTGACAACAGTCTCTACGTGTTCTTTGATGTGGGCATGAGCTGGTCAAGAGCCCAACAAGGAGCTGTGGAGCAGTGCATCTGTGTGAATGGCCAGATTGAGTGCGAGCGTGTCGAACACAAAAGTAAGGCACTATTTGGTAGAACAGCTTTTGGCCTGCATGGAGTCGGGATAAAGAACAGTAAGGATATCAAAGCCTGAGCGGTGTTTCACACAGTAATGCTGCTTTTGCAGCTCAGGTACCCTCCCCAAAAGAGAATATTTTAGCTTTCCTTTCCATGTGTGAGCAGTAATGCTGATTCAGGAAATCACTTCAATGTGTCTGTGCCTATTTGAGGAAGCAGTTATATGTATTAAGCTGAATTTTAGGGACACAAGTCAGAGTTTTCTTTGAGAGGGATGCAATCTTGAACTGCAGTGTGTAAGAATATGCCATAGATTATGTAGTAGAACTGGTAAAATTTCTCCTCCAAAACTGCAACATGTCTGAGAGGCACACCCTCCTCTACACTTCCCCTGCACACCTACAATCACTTCATATTGCTGTTTCACCTCTGAGTTTTTTCTTCCCAAGCCTATCTAACTCTTGAGTTGACAGCATATAAACTCTACCCACCTCCAAGATGCCATTTGCCCTTCATCGACACCAGAGTCACCATGATTTTTGGCCTAACATACACATTCCTGGCTGGGGTGATGCTTATGTTATCATAGAATCATAGATTCATAGAATGGTTTGAGTTGGAAAGGACCTCAAGGATCATCCAGTTCCAACCCCCCTGCCATGGGCAGGGACACCCTCCACTAGACCAGGTTGCCCAAAGGCCCATCCAACCTGGGCTTAAACACTTCTAGGGATGGGGCATCCACAGCTTCTCTGGGCAACCTGTTCCAGTGCCTCACCACCCTCACAGTGAAGAATTTCTTCCTAACATCTAATCTAAATCTACTCTCTTTCAGTTTAAGACCATTGCCCCTTGTCCTGTCACCCCATGCCCCTGTAAACAGTCCCTCCTCATCTTTCCTGTAGGCCCCTTCAGGTACTGGAAGGCTGCTAAAGGTCTCCCTGGAGCCTTCTCTTCTCCAGGCTGAACAACGCCAACTCTCTCAGTCTGTCTTCATAGGAGAGGTGCTCCAGCCCTCTCATCAGCTTTGTGGCCCTCCTCTGGACTCGCTCCAACAGGTCTATGTCCTCCTTATGTTGGGGCCCCAGAGCTGGATGCAATACTCCAGGTGGAGTGAAATGAGAATGGAATAGAGAGAGACAGTCACTTCCTTCGACCTGCTGGTCACACTTCTTTTGATGCAGCTCAGGACACGGTTGGCTTTCCGGGCTGCAAGTGTACATTGCTGGGTCATGCTGAGCTTCATATCCACCAACACCCCCAAGTCCTTCTCTTCAGGGCTGCTCTCAATCCATTGTCTGCCCAGCCTATAGTTGTGCATGGGACCGCCCCAACGCATGTGCAGGACCTTGCACTTGGCCTTGTAGAACTTCATGAGGTTGACACAAGCCCACATCTCAAGCCTGTCAAGGTCCCTCTGGATGGCATCCCTTCCCTCCAGTGTGTCGACCGCACCCACACAGCTTAGTGTCGGCAAACTTGCTGAGGGTGCACTCAATCCCACTGTCCATGTAACCAACAAAGTTGTTAAACAGAGATGGTCCCAGTACCGACCCCTGAGGAATGCCACTCCTCACTGGTCTCCACTTGGACATCGAGCCGTCGACCACAACTCTTTGAGTGTGACCATCCAGCCAATTCCTTATCCACCTAGTGGTCCATCTGCCAAATCTATGTTTCTTCAATTTAGACACAAGGATGTTGTGCATGACAGTATTATGAAGCCTCCTTGTTTTGAGGCTCCCAAGTTCCTGACACAGCTGGCCAGCTAGCCACAGGTCATGTTCTTTGGGTTGTCACTTATCTGATGAAGCCAGCAAGGCACCTTCTTTTTCAAAGGAGAGATGGTGGGAAGCAAACCACATGCCTCACCTATACATTTGCTCTGGTACGGCTATTCTGTTATTCAGTCTGGCTGACTTTAACCCTGCCCAGACTCCCAAGTAACTTACAGCACTGAGTAAAAGAGCCCTTTGAAATAGGTAGTTGCTTTTGTTCCCATCTTACACAACTGGAAACTAAAGTAAGGAGAGAGTTGATGGCTTTCTAGGACATTGGGAGTCCATGGGAGAGTTGGGAAATTTGATAGGACTTAATATTTCCCAACCACAGATCCTAAATATTTAACTGAGCTCCCTGGTAGATACGCTATTATGTAACTTTTAATGCAGCTCAGTGACAAACTTGGAATTGGCAGAACCCTCTGTACAGAAAGAAATGCTAATGCTGCCACCATCACCACTAGTAATAATTACCACCCCCATTTTACTTATTGTTCATTGATAATATTTTTCAATAGCTAGGCTGACACAATCCAATAAAAGTAAAAACAATGAGACAGACCTCAGTGGGCAGAAATCAGCAGAGTTTCCCGTTCTTCAATTTGTATCAAGTGTAGGTCTGAAATGAGTAAAAAAGTAAAAACTTCCCCAAAATGTATGTCATGGAGAAGGTATACTACAGAAAGTTAAAATGGACTGATTCTCTTGAATAGTTTGTATCTTTGGTCTGATCTTTGGTTTCTGCTTGTAGGTTGTGTTCACGATCCTTGCATGAATGGTGGAGAATGTAAAATGGTTACCTTCAGTGGGAAAATAGTATGTGATTGCAAAGGAAATTATGCAGGAAAGTATTGCAATATTGGTAAGTATAACAACCTACCAGCGGGCAGACAATTTAGAACTTTCATCTAGGTGTGAAGCTGATGGTTTTTGCCTCTGTGTTGTATTCTGCCTTTGCAGACATTTCTTGTCATAAATGAAGAGTCGCACAGAACAAGTGTTTAATGTATTCCCCCAGTGTAAAACATAACACGCTCTTCACCACCAAGACCCTGATTCTAAAAATATTTGTTCATGTCCTTAACTCTATGGAAAATTAAGCACAGAGATTCTAATCCAACTATTCATGCCCATAAAAAGAACGCATGCCTCCATTTTGCAGGATCAGTCAGAGTTGTACTGTAATGCAAGCACTTCCTCATAGATCCATGCATCTTATGATGTCATCTCATAAAGTAGGGATTTAAAGAATCACAGAATCCTGGAATGGTTTGGGTTGGAAGAGACCTCAAACATCATCCAGTCCCAACCCCCCTGCCATGGGCAGGGACACCCTCCACTAGACCAGGTTGCCCAAAGCCCCATCCAACCTGGCCTTGAACACTCCCAGGGATGGAGCATCCACAGCTTCTCTGGGCAACCTGTTCCAGTGCCTCACCACCCTCACAGTGAAGAATTTCTTCCTAACATCTAATCTAAATCTACCCTCTTCTAGTTTAAACCCATTACCCGTTGTCCTATGCTCTGACAAAATCTAGCAGCTGAGTGTATTAGGTACCACTAGATAATTATGGGAAGTAGACAAAGATAAAACGCACACTCTTTCTTTGGGTTGCCTCGTTCTTAAAATTACTAGCACATTTAGCCCACTACACCTAAAAAAAACCTTACTTGCACTGGTGGGTCAGGGCAGAGAAATCTGCTTTTTGGTGCCTACATGTTAGTTCTGTGTTGCTTCATATTAGATCTACACAGTTTTAGATATAAATTTCCTCCAGAAGATTTAACATTTCTCCCTGCATTTAACATTTCTTATCTAACAGGGGTTAAATCTGCTTGTGAAGCTTATCTGCATGCTAAATCCTCAAGTTCTATCAGTGGCTACTTTTCAAATACAGCAGGTTTTAAGCATAAATTATAAGAGACCTTCAGTCATACCAGCCTATGATCCCATCAAATCACTGCCTATGTCTTTCTGAGTGCATAAATCCCAGGGCTCATCAAAATTGAAGACAAGTTTCCCAGTAGCTACAGTGGGCACCTAGTTGGTCCGAGTGGCTGGAGGGGTAAAAAAAATGGTAATGAACACTGGAATTGGTATCTGGTATTCTTTTTTTGTTATTCTGATGGTTAGTAAATGGTGTAGCCATCTATTCAAGCTGGAAGAAAAATGTCCATTTGGGAGACCAGCAGTACAGGTGGAATAACAAATAGCAGGAGTGAATTGGCAATTTGAATGGTATATGAACTGGTCCTGAACCTTCACTCACCAGGTACCCAATGAATTGTGCGAAATGTGCTTGTGACTTTTAAGTCCCTCCTAAGGGGGGATATTGTAACTTTGTTTTTTTTTGCCCTTTAGCTGCACTAGTGAGATTTGTCTCAGGCTTTGTGAATGCTGCTGCGATGATTTGGGCAAGGGCCTGCATGTGCATGGCACACGTGTGACCTGGTATCCCAGAGAGGACTTCATGCTGCTCATCTTCAAATAAAACTGCTTTTCAGATTCCTATTTTGTTATCAGCTTCCCCTGCCCATAGCAGCAACACTGTGCATAAACATCCTCCCAGCACGGCCTGGATTATAAATATCAGGATGACAGTGTTATAGCTGTAATACTGCTTTCTGTCTGACTAGCTTAGAACAAGAAATAAGCAGGTGCTCTTTGATTACTTGAAAATAATAAAGCAAACATTTGGTTTGCTAAACAAATGGCTTTAGATGCTTACAATCCATCTGCATTCGGCTGCCTAACACCCCCACACAAAACAGGAACTGAAGGATTGTGTTTATGTGTCAGGGCTTTGCAAACAAGCTTAAAAATGAAAAAGAAAAAAAAAAAAAAAAAAAAAGATAAAACCAAACCCAACCTCTTTGCCAGGATTTAGTCATTCTAAATTAATGCAAATAAATTAGTGCTGGGGTCTATAGACCTGGTAGTACCATCACACATTCTGACTTGTACCATCACACATTCTGGGAGCTTGTGCTCTCAGAGCACAACTGATTTTTAAATGTCATGGAATCATAGAATACCAGGTTAGAAGGGACATCAAGGATCATCTGGTCCAAACTTTTTTAGCAAAAGCACCATCTAGACAAAACCATGGACTAGACAAGATGGTCCAGCATCCCATCCAGAGGAATCTTACAAGTGTTCAGTGTTGGGGGATTCACTTCCCCGGGGAGATTATTCCAATGGCTGATTATACTCATGGTGAACACTTTTTCTCTCGGGTCCAGTTGGAATCTCCCCAGGAGTACCTTGCACCCATTACCCCTCGTCTTTTTCATGTGACTCCTTGTAAAAAGGGAGTCTCCATCTTCTTTGTAGCCACCCTTTAAGTACTGGGACATGGTGCTGAGGTCCCTAAGCCTTCTTTTCTCAAGGCTGAACAAACCCAGTTCTCACCTTTCCTCATACAGCAGGTTTCCCAGTCCTTTGATCATCCTGGTGGGCCCTCTCCAGCCTGTCCACCTCTTTTTTTTTGTATAGAGGGGACCGAAACTGAGCACAGTATTCCAGGTGGGGCCTGACAAGTGCTGAGTGGAGTGAGATAATGACTTCTTTATCTCTGCTGGTGATGCCCTTGATGATGCAACCCAGCATCTTGTTGGCTTTCTTTGCAACTGGCAAAGAAATTAATCCAACATAAATATATGTTGGATTAATTTTTTCTTCAACCCTTCAATTTGCTGCTGTGAGTACAGCTGCCTTTTTTTCTTTGTTTTCCTTTTTACTGACTTGCATAGTTTCCCTTGTCTAACAGGACTGAATTGTGAGGTTATCCTTTAGTCTGAATAGCTTATGGTTATAATGCTTGATTCAGAGAAAGTTGCAGTGTCTCCAAAATGTACTTTATTCTATATTATTCATTTATAGAGGCATCACAAGTTGTGATGTAAAAATATCTTCTTTAAAAAACAAAACAATCTAATAAACAGTAAGTACCCCAAAATGTTATCAGACTGTGATGTATGTGAGATCTCTCTGATGTCCTCTGCCCTTGACTTCTACAAGGAATAACTAGTCTTCATATGTTTCTAATGGGAAACCAGCTAATTTATCTTGATGTCACACTCACAAATATTAATAGACTACTTGTCATCCTTGGACAGATCACAAGGCTAAGTGACTCGAGCACTGGCAAAGTAGAGGATGACTGAGGAATAATGTAAGTAGCAGGACAATACTGAGAAATAATTCTCCTGGTTGAGGATTTTCTTAGCAGACAGCTGGACCATCATGTTTCCATGAATTTGTCTAAACTTTTTAGAACTCCTTTATGCTTTTGCCTTTCACAGCATGCCATGTCAAGAAGTTCCAGAATTTAAATAGATGTAATGAGAAACAGTATTTTCTATTGTTAGCTTAAAACCTACTGCCTGGTAATTTCATTTTCCCCCTTTGAACAGTGAGTAACAGAGAATAATCATAACTTTTGTGATTTTACAGATACCTATTTATCTGTCCATTAGTTGTCTCTTTTTTTGGACTACGGGGTCCCTGTCAGTACTCAAAAATCGTCTTTTCACTGATCTTAAAATTCTCTTGCAAACATTCATTATATATATGCATATATGTATATATATATTTTGCCAAGCCATTATCATAATGGCCATGCAGCTACTGGCAAATTATGAGCTGACTTAAAAAAAATATGGGAGGTGATAAACGTAACATAGGAGATATCTATAACAAAGAAGATCAATGTATAAAAGACAGTTTCTAATATAGATTTCTATTCTTTGTGGTAATACATTATTTTCTAGCCCTGAAAGAAGAAACCTTCAGTACTAAAGAAAGAACTGCCATTTTAAAAAATGTTCTAACACAGTTTAAGATTTCAGTGAAGATTATAAATAAGATTTCAGTGAAGTTTAATTTCAGAGGAAATTAGATACATAACAAAAAAAATCCCTCCCCAGATAGATGCTGTTTAAAATTGTTCAAGGATCAATTTTTAATTAAGTTTAATTCTTAATAATTGCCCTTAAATATGCACTTATTTCCAGAATTATTAAGAGAGTAGCTGCATTCACTTTGGAGACAGAGTTCTTGCTGAGAGCGCTCTGAATCCAGGCTTTAGGTGAAGATTCAGAATCCATTATCCAACCGTGAGTAGCAATAGTTGTCTTATCGTACAGAGAAAGATACACAAAGGGCCCAGACCCAGCCACTTCGGCCGTGAACAACGTGAGGCAGCAGGGAAGCCTGAGAAGGATGTGAGTGCAGTATCTCTGGCCCAAGTTAGTATAGGAAGTGGAGAGGGAATTTTGGGGAAATGTTTGACTTCAAAAATATTTATTTATAAATTGGATAACTTCCAACAAACAGTTATAAACACGTGATTGTAAAACTACTTTGATATTTTATGTTTCTTTGAACAGATAGAAGCCATGGTAGAGGTGTTGGGTGAATACTGAGGGACACGCAGCGAAAGAACGAGGAGGAGCTATTTGGCCAGAGGGCAGAGAATTCATTATAATAAGCATTTATGCAGATGTTAAAGGGACTTGGAGGGTGAAGGAGATGTACAACTTTTTTTCAAGGGATTTGTGCCTTTAGGTTTCTGTGGTTGAAAACTCACCATTGCATTCACACTATTGGCCCTAGTTGATATCCAAGTGGAAACGAATATATATTTTGCCCCATTTCCTGGGTAAAAACACATCCTTCTCCTTACCATTGCTTTGGTACTGGTTTTGGGTGTGGGTTGTTAGTAAATTTGGGGGTATCATTTGTATTTTTAGGTTTATTCTTGAGTTATTGGAGGGTATGTTAGTGGGAAATCTTTATTCTGTTTAATTAGTTGCCTTTTCCTGAAACATTTAGTCTATATAGGTGGCTTTGTTGTGTTACTGTTGATCAGAGGAATAGCTGGTAGTCATATATGGATAACTGAGGAGGGGTTTAGCACTGCATACTTCAGTGGTTTGTCAGCTTTCAAGTGGATTTGTAGGGTCTAGAGTTACCTTAATCATTGGCTGGTACGTTGTTCCTGATGGCTAGCTGGGGTTTATTTCTTGCCCAATTGTTGTATTAGGGCTCAGCAACAGTTCAGAGTGTGTTCTTGTGGAACTATTTGTGAAAATAAGGTAGCCATGTAATGAAGTAAATCAGTGGGATGGATGAATTGTGGCAGATTTTGGTGGTTTTTCATGGTTAAACTAATGAAGAGGTAGAAAGTGGCACATGGAAAGTCACTGTGGTTGTGGTTTACAGTAGATGGT
Source organism: Aramus guarauna (assembly GCA_013400195.1). Classification (NCBI taxonomy): domain Eukaryota; kingdom Metazoa; phylum Chordata; class Aves; order Gruiformes; family Aramidae; genus Aramus; species Aramus guarauna. The sequence continues at coordinate 873,949 of VXBL01003620.1, forward strand.
GGGTTTGAAAGTATTGGCAGGACTACACAAAGGACTGTGTTTTGAGTTTTCTTTGGATTAAGGTTTAGGTAGTATTTTTTTGCTAGTATTTTGGTCATGATGGAGTATGAAGTTGTTGAAGGTGTTTTTGAAAACTCTTTATGTTTTCTAGAGTTTTTTTTTTTTTTTTTTTTTGAGTTAGATTATGGGTAGTGGAATTAGAGGGGTACCATAGCTTTAAAGAAAGTATGAGTTGGAATGCTAATTCTGGAAGGTTTACGGTTATATAAGGAGAAGTGTTGTTGTATGTCAGAAGTAGATTGAAGATTTTTAGAAAAGGAAGATGACAGAATCCCTGAATATATAATTACATACAGGAAAAAAACCTCTTGGCCACATCTTTAGGGGTTAAACTGGGGGAGTTTGAGGTTATAAAAGAAGTAAAAAAGACAGCAAACCCACCTTTTTAGTGGTTGTTTTATTGCAAGAGGGTGTTTGCAGTTTTCTACTAAAAAAAGTACTTTAATAAAGGAAATTCAACTATGGAGGCTGGAGGGAAAGTTTTAAATCTTTTTCTTCTGAATAAAACAGTGAGAAGAAGATAACGAGTCTTAACTTTTGGTTTATGTTTACAAATGTTACCTATAACCTACTAGAATGCTTTTGGATTAGTGTTTAATTTTTTTCTTTTCTAGGATCCGGGCAGGGGGAGGGGGGGCGAGGGAAATAGGGTGAAATATAAAACCACGGTCATTTGGCTGACAGTGATAAGTGAGTATTCAACCAGTCAGTCCCCCACTGAGCTTGAATAAGTAGGTCTGCTACTAAGAGTTGAAGATATTTGTAAGTGGGGCTGAGATGCTGCTTGCATGTAGGCAGCATTGGAATTAGTAATAAAACTAGAATGGAAAAGAATAAGGTTAGTATTCCTCCATGGTTGTGGCAGAATGGATGGAGTAGCAGATAAAAAAACATCATTATGGTTTGATACGGTTTGGAGAGTGATTGTGGGTTTTTGCAGGCATAAAGTTTTATGGGTCCCCTGGAAGGTTGCATGTAGGTAGGGCAAGGGTGAATAGGCAAGGATAATGAAGAGAAAGCCTAGGGCATCATTGCAAAAATAGTAATGGTGGGTTGGATTTTTGTCAGATTTTGAATTGTTTAAAAATAATTCAAATAATACTGGAGTTACATGGAGAAAAACTAGGTCTAGTAGACTATTGCCTGCAATGATAAATGGTAGGAGAGATTGGAAGATGGAGTGAGCATGGCATTATCAGCTAAGAACTCACCTCTGATTCATTGCACTAAGGTAGTGCCAGTGTAGGGGATGGTGATCAGGACACTAGCAATAACTGTGGCTTTGCAAAACAATAATTGTAACATGTCATTTATGGAGGTGATAGAGGTGAGCAATAGTAGAGGGGTGACTCTAATCTCTCAGGGTTCTTTATAGAGTTAGGAATCATAATAAAGGTTTGGCTGATAGAAAAATGCAAACAAAGAAGGGTTCACCATTTGCATGGAGATTATGGATTAGTCATTCACATTTGACATCTTGGCAAATGTGGACTAGAGAGGAGAAAGCTAATGAGCTAACTCTATAAGGATTGAGTGATAAGGCAAATACCAAGGAATAAGCAAAAATTTCTCCAGTCAGAGATAGGAGTAGATTGGAGAGCATCAGAGGACTTATACAAAGAAATGCTTTTTCCATATGTTGGTGGGCATTAAGGTTTCTGTGGTGCCTTCTGTGTCCCTACAGTGGTGTCTTTTAGGATGACAAGTCTTTCTTGTAATCCTAGTATAAACTAATATGATTAATATTAGCAGCTGCTTAGTCCTTACTCTTATGATAGGGTGCCTGAATTGGCATCAGTATTAGTTATTGGGTGCTGGTTAATTCAAAACCATAAAGGTGATTTTAATCCTCTTTTTGGTTTATTTGAGACATGACAGTGGTATCAGGTCATTATGTTTTATAGAGGGCACACCTTTTCAAAATGTATGATTGAACTGACGTCTCTCGATCCCTGCAATCTCTTTTGCTGTATAATTGTCAGTTAGGAAGGTGGTTGAAGGGAAGATGCAGTAGACATGGGACAGCAGCTCACAGGCTTTCAGCTCACCCCGTGGATTACTGCAGCAATCTCCATTGCATTGCTTGTCTCTCCCACTGCCTGCTTTCTCCCACCAGCCCACGCTGCATGCCTCGGGTGCTCCAGAGATCCCTCTGCTCATTACTGGCTCTCTACAGAGAAACTGCTCACCCTCTGACCATCATTAATTGCTAGACAGTCTGTCTCTTTTCCTATCCAGAGACTTATCTTGGGCCATAAGGGCCTACAGGTATACTCAAAAGAATGAAAACTTTCACTATGAATTGGGCACTCAGATACTCTTGAAAATCCCATAAGGTAGGTAGTCCATGCAACAGGTTGTTTCCCTATCAAAGTAATATAGTACTGGGATTTGCTTATTGCTGCTGGAATTTCCTTCCCATACCTATTGACAACCTGTTTCCTAAATATGTTGCTCCTTTTAACTCTATATACTTACCTATTTGATTGCATTTATGACTCTGTGAATCAGAGCTATTGTGCTAGAATTGGAGATAATCAATAGAAAAATGAAATGGAAAAAGAGCCACTCCTTCTTGCTCTCTAGGATATTACTTTTCTCAGCTATAAGAAAATACCGGCAGAGTTTATAGATTTCTGGATTTAAACCTTTATACGAAAGAATTCAACTTACTTAGAAGGTAGATTTGCAGATTAGCTTTTATAACAAACATAAATCTCTTCAATTTTAGCTCAGTTGATCTAAGTATTTGCAAGTATGAAGGTTCTTCTTTTTTGAAGAAAAAAGTTAGTAAAAAATAAGTCTAGTTTCAGTGAATGGAGTGTGCCATCCTTATCTTAGGATGCCACTTAAAGAGATATTTTGTGCTATATAAATCACTTTGTTTTCCCAGTCTTAAATCCATCTCTATTTTACATGGGAAGTTTCTATTAGATTTAATTCATTACAAAAGGATGCCAGTTTTTCCACATTTCTGCCCAGTTTTTGGCTCAGACAGATTGTTTCTATGTTTCACAGTCAGGCTATGGTTTCAGCAAGGATTTATTTCAGTGTTAGGTGCTGTCAGTCCAGAGATTTTACTGCTATTCAACAAACGAGAAAGCAGCACAACTATTTGAATCAATTATTTGTTATAGTGACATGCATTATCTGCTGTTGTCTTAAAACATAAGCCCAAACAGAAAGATTGAAATCTGGAGAAATATTAAAAATGTATGATTGAATTATACAGAAATATAGCTATAAAGATATATAACTTCCCTTATACTTCAGTTGTGGTTTACGTTCATTGATTTGCAAACTCTGAAAGCTACAGCGGGTGCTGTTGTTCTCACTTTCACAGACAGGTCTTAGTGCATGAAAACGTGAAGCAATTTGCCTCAAGCCAGGAGCAGTGCAGTGCTGGGGCTGCTGCCATGCAGACTCCTGCCCCTACGCGTTAGACTTCACATCCTCATCGCTAAAGAGTGAAAAAGATGGCAACTGCTTTCTTCAGCGCAGTCTATGCCTACCTGGCCACCTTCCTAGAGGGAAGCTGCTGAAAGATAACCCAAATCTTCCTTTGGAAGCAGTGCTAGCTTAACGTGGATGTCCTTCAAAGCTCTCTGTGCAGTGTTTGTTTCATTTTGCACAGGAATATCTGCCTTACTGCTTTCAGAACACCTATCTGTGTGTGTGCCTCTTCAGTGCTTTATCTGATGAAGTGAGATGCCTGTAAGGGCAATCTCTTACGGAGGGAGACTCCTTTCTGCCACACGTTTATCGCCAGCTCACACTAGTGGTTAGCTGCACTTGCAGCGAGGGAAGCACAGCTCCCAGAAATCACTTTCACACCGTTCATCTCTGAGGGCTTCTCACGGCTACCCAGGAAAGGAGATCAGGGAACTTCTAGGTGAACCAAGAAAGGATGGAGCCTTCTGCAGGCATCCGACAAGTCTGAGCTTGTGTAGGAAGGAAACTTGACTTATAGCCTTGTAAAGGCTGCCTTGGAGAGCAACACATCCTGCAGTGCTGAGGCAGTGTAAGCAGTAAGCTTATGCAGAGGCATAAAATTTCATTGTTCATTGCTATTCATCTTCATTGTTAATAGATGAAACAGGATCAGGTGGAAATATAAATTGATAGACATATTAGAAAGGCTCCAGAGAGAGATGAATGCCCTGTCTCGCAAACGCTAGTGAGTGCCGAAGTGCCTTCTCTGACCAGTGCAGACGTAGGGCCGGCACTCAAGCATTTGGGTCTGGAGCTTCCTGAGGCACTGCAACAGCAGTGGACATGTGCTCCAGGAAAGCCCTGGATGGAGGATGTCCTCCTAATTCCACCAAGGTTATGCTTTAGTTTATGATTTTCTAAAGAACTGATAATTAAGACACCAGAGAAGGGCTCTTGTAAAAGCAATTGTAAGCTGAGAGGGGACTTTCGTCCTTCTCCTCTTCCCTCCTCTCACTTCCTGCCATCAGCTGATATAGAAATTAATTTAGCATTCTATTTAATAAAAGCATTACAGGTTGGTCAGGGATAAAACAAAGCATTACTGAATGACAGGGTTTCTTAAAACTATCCTGTCCCAGGATTAGGACCATCAGTGGAAAAAAATATTTTTATTAACAGAATGAAACAGATTATGCATATCTGGGAGGAAAATACAGTCAAAACTCAAAAACATTAGGAAAATAGCTGATGAGATGTTTATGAGGAAAGAAAATCTAAAAGATACATTGTTCTCTACAGAAAGACTTCCAAAAGAAACTCATAAAACCGTTTAGGTATGTAACTATAGAACCTGAAACAAGACCTGGTGACAAAAAGTCTTGTGGAATGTGTTCCGGAAGTTAGTAGTTAGAACTGGTTGGATAACTGCTACTTCAGGTTGCTTTTAATTTTAAGACCTGAAACAGCTTTTTACTGAAAAATTAAAAGGCAAAGAATTGGTGTGACATGCTGATAAAATATGCCATCCAAACACAACTAGAATGTTTTAGGTGAGCTATTAAAACCACTTGGATTTTAAAAATAAAACATAGCAGGAAATTGTTTCTAGTTTTAAATTTTAATGATTTTTTTTCTGAAAAGAAACGAACAGTGGTGATAGTGGCATAGGTCTGCAGAGTAACTTGAATCTGCATTTGCATCAAAACTTTCTTCATCTGAAAGTCTAGGCCATTTCTACTCGTAACGTAGTGATTGGCAGTACCACAGGGAAGTGAATGAACAAGAAAGATACATATATTATGCCCCCCCATTACTTTCTTCCAGATAATAAAATAAATATTTTTCAGAGTTATGAGAAGTTGCAGAAGCTACAAAGAACTGAGAACGAACAATTCCCAGTCAGAGCAATCCATTAAGAGCTGCTGAAAGCAGACCACCTACACATTGTTTCTGACAAAGAGGGAAAAAGAGATTTTTTTCAGTGCTGTAACAGTTCAAAAAAAGAGTATTAGAAGCAAAAGATCTATATGACTGCAATAGTTGCAGAGATTTTTTTTTGAAAACTGTTTGTCCTGAATTACAGGTGATAAAATATTAGGCTTTGCATATACTTCTTAATGGCCTTAGGTATAAGGAAGTCACTTTAACGAGTGGTGCTGTGGGTACTGCGGTGTTACTGCCAGCCGCTCAAATACAGCTTGCCGGAGTGGAGAATAGACTGATGGAAAGCTACTAGTAAAACAACTACTGTGTTAACCTGGATGCTTCTCCGCAAGATACGAGATTAAGTCACTACTCCTGTGCCCAAAATACTCCTTATAAAACCAAAAAGAAACAAAAAACTGTCCAAGAGGTACTACTGTTCCTCTCAAGAAGTGTAATATGCAATCCAAACTTCTTAGTTTTAGGAGGAGAACGTGAGGGATGATTTAGAAAGGGGCCAAATTCTTCCAGTCATAATCTTCTGGCACCTTTAGCGATGACTGGCAGACCTGACGGAACAGAGATGTATTGGATTTTAAGCCTGACAAGGATGAGCACAACTTGTAAACACCATCTGCAAGATGTCCAAACCATTGGTATTGCAGAATATGTCCCTGGTTCTGCACTGAAACAGAATCTCTTGTTTCATCCTCATAAATGTAGTCAACTCTAAATAATTTCTGAATGTAATAAATACAGTACAAATAAAAACCAGCACCTGGCACTTCCCTGGATAAATGAAAGAATATCGCATACAGCATGATGGTGGTATTTTCATGACACTGTTTCAGGCAAACAAAGCAGCGCAGCTCGCAACTTGCCCAGAAAATAAATGGCAGGGTTGCCAAGAAATGGTTACTATTGCTAGCACCACAAATGATAGATGAATTATTTTCTGTGAGCTCCTCGATTATGGTTGTTACAATATGAGTTTGATTTAATGTTGTATTCATAGTTATTGAAATAAAAGGAATTTGATTCAGGGGGTGGATGGGAGAAAATCTCGTCTCATCATCTCAGCAGTGTCTGCCAGGCCAAGCTAGAAAACCAATTTTGCTAAGTATTTGTATGCTATCTAACACAAAAGTTATTGCACCAAACTTCTTGACCTCCAGCTCCCAGATTCATGCCATAAGCTTGTTTGTGATTTTGAGGTCTGTTGCTACCCTGATTACTTGGAAGGATAATTGACATCAGCAGTTCATTGCTGTGATTTGCTATTTCAGTGCTGGTTATATACCCTGGTTCATGTGTCACCTTATTCTGTCAAAATAAACTGATCTTTGGCAATAGCTGTCCACACTGTATGGTGTGATAGATCATGCTCACAGCATGTTTTTCAACAGTAAAGGAATATCATGAAGTTATATATTTAAATATGTTTATAAGAAGATCCCACTAGTCTTGCAGATGTCAAGGATAAGTCACAGTGACATGGCTGGGATAAAAAACGCTCTGAGGTTTGGTCACAATTAATCCTCTTTGTACATTAGATGGTTTTGTGTTTCCTTTGGGATACTCTGAGCTGTGGTTTGAGGTGTAGACTTTCTGCTCAATGTAGCTATTTGTATACAAATGCATCCCCATATGTTTTTCAGCCATAATGCTGGTATGTGCTGTTGATAGATCTTGGCAGCTGAGTATACAGGTCATAGAGTACGTATGTGTCATACCAATCTGAAGAAATAACGCATGAGCAGGTGACAAAGAAATGAGTTTTGAATAGGAAAATTCAACCTAGTAGTTCAATTTTTGCAAAATCGACATATTTGCAGTATGTAGCTACATATATATATAATATGCATGAGCATAGTGTATAGATATGGGTATGTGTGACGCCGTAAAAAAAAGTATGTTCCAAAATCAGGCTTTTGAAGCACTTTCTGGGAAGGCAAGATTGTTTTCACTTTACAACACAGATACTTCTGTCTGAGCTGGTTGACTTAAGCTGCCTTAATTGTCATTCAGTCAATGCAGTCAAGAATGTATGGCAAGATTCACCTCATCCCAAAAAAGTCACCTCAGACAGGCTGGATCATTTTGGTGCTGGAAATGCCTATTTCTCTTAATTGACTGAAAATGGAGTCTACAGCGATGAGCTCAGTTGTGTCTAAAATTAGACAGGAGGAATCCCAGCCATATTGCTGACTTTGCTGCAGATTGCTGACTAAAATCTTCCATATGCAGTACAAATTTTAGGTCTAATTTTCTGCCGTACTGCCTGTTGAATAGTTATTTGTGTATATGTAAAACGAGGCTAACTTGCTACTAATTTTAAACAGAAGTTTTAGCTGCATAGGGTTTTTTATTTAAAAAAAAATAAATCCTCATTTGATGCAACAAATTCCTGTGAAAGGTGAAAGGCACTATAGAGAATTGAGCCCTCTGGCTCTCATTTGGGACCTCAGCTCCAAAGTAAGCATTTAACATGTATTTAGCATCAATTCCTGACCAGTATCTTATGCTTTGCCAGTTCCTAGTCATCGGTGCTATGTTGGCAATGGCACGGAGTACAGAGGTACAGCAAAGATGACCATTTCTGGACACAGCTGCTTGCCTTGGGATTCAGATCTACTTTACCAAGAGCTTCATGTTGACAGCATTGAGAAAGCACTACAGCTTGGCTTGGGGCCATTCTCTTACTGCAGGTGAGAAAAGTTCATGTTTACCCTGTATTTATAAATCAAGAGATGGATGTGTTGTGGAAGAGAGAAGAGCTAGAAATCTCAAAGCAGGTGTTATCCCTATTTTGGAAAAGCTAGACTGACTTTAACAGCCTGACATGAGGGATGTAAGTGTGCAGAAGACAAGGTCTGATAGACAGGCTAGATCAATAGCTGGGTCTGCCAAGAGAAGCTCAGACACAAAATAATGTTGGAAATTCCAACTCCTTTTTTTTTTTCTTCCAGGGAATTTTTTTTTCAATTGAAACCATAGTGCAAAACTTTTGAAATTTTTTCATAAATTGCTATGCAAAAGGAGAAAGAAATGCACTAGCCAAATTGAAATGATTAACTTTTTATTTGTAATTCTTAAATGGTGAAATACATAATATAAAGGAAAATAATTTCAAAACTGAAAAGTTATTTGAAAACAAAAAAACCTAAGTAATATACTTTAACAATGTTGAAATTGGATGTCAAATTTCTTTCCTGGTGTCATGGTTTAACCACAGCTGGCAACTAAGCACCACACAACCACTCACTCACTCCTCCCCCATGGCGGGATGGGGGAAAGAATCAAGAGTAAAAGTGAGAAAACACGTGAGTTGAGATAAAGACAGTTTAATAGGTAAAGTAAAAGCCACACGTGCAAACAAAGCAAGACGAGGAATTCATTCACCACTTCCCATCAGCTGGCAGGTGTTCAGCCTTCTCCAAGAAAGCAGGACTCCATCACATGTAGCGGTTACTTGGGAAGACAAATGTCATTGCTCCAAACATCTCCCCCCTTCCTTCTTGGACCTTGACAGGCTTGAGAGGTGGGCCTGTGTCAACCTCATGAAGTTCAACAAGGCCAAGTGCAAGGTCCTGCACATGGGTCAGGGCAATCTCATGCACACCTACAGGCTGGGCAGAGAATGGATTGAAAGCAGCCCTGAAGAGAAGGACTTGGAGGTGTTGGTGGATATGAAGCTCAACATGAGCCAGTAATGTGAGCTTGCAGCCTGGAAAGCCAACCGTGTCCTGAGCTGCATCAAAATAATTGTGACCAGCAGGTCAAGGGAGGTGATTTTCACCCTCTACTCCTCTCTCGTGAGACCCACCTGGAGTACTGTGTCCATCTCTGGGGCCACCAACATGAGAAGCTATTGAAGCGAGTCCAGAAGAGGCCATGAAGATGATCAGAGGGCTGGAGCACCTCTCCTGTGAGGACAGACTGAGAGAGTTGGCATTGTTCAGCCTGGAGAAGAGAAGGCTCCAGGGAGACCTTACAGCAGCCTTCCAGTGCCTAAAGGAGGCCTACAAGAAAACTGGAGAAGGAGTGTTTACAAGGACATGGAGTGATAGGAGAAGGGGGGAACAGCCTTAAGCTGAAGGAGGGTAGATTTAGATTAGATATTAGGAAGAATTTTTTTAAAATGAGGGTGGTGAGGCACTGGAACAGGTTGCCCAGAGAAGCTGTGGATGTCTCATCTTTGGAAGTGTTCAAGGCCAGGTTGTATGGGGCTTTAGGTAGCCTGGTCTAGTGGAATATATCCCTGCTCATGGCAGGGGGGTTGGAACTGGATGATCTTTGAGGTCCCTTCCAACACAAACCATTCTAGGATTCCATGATTCTATGAATATCCCTTTGGTCAGTTGGGGTCAGCTGTCCCAGCTGTGTCCCCTCCTAACTCCTTGTGCACCTCCAGCCCACTCGCTGGTGGGGTGGTGTGAGAAGCAGAAAAGGCCTTGATGATGTTTAAGCACTGGTATTATTATACATCCCTGTATTATCAACACTATTTTCAGCACAAATCTGAAATATAGCCCCATTCTGGCTACTGTGAAGAAAATTAACTTTATCTCAGCCAAAACCAGTACACCTGGATGTCTTCCAAAGCAAAATTATTGCAAAATAAGATTTCATAGTGTTTCAGTTTTGGTTGAATCACAGATATGATAAACTCCATCTCTGCTAAGGTTTCTGTTCAGCTATAATTAAAATAGTTTGTGGCATATAGGTTTGTGCTTTCTCCTCAGTCACTGTATGTTCCCCTTGTCTCTAAGGGCTTCATGAGATCAATGGCTATCCACAAATAAAGGAAATGTTTACACTTAGGGAGAATCCTGGAGATGAACAAATGCTAGAAAGGGCAAAATTTAGATTCTCTGTAAATTACTGGTTGATATCTCTCTCTCTCTCTCTCTCCTTTTTTTTTTTTTTTTTTTTTTTAAGTTAGACCAGTATTTCAGGAAGACCAGAATATACTGCACTTCCTAATTGGTTTGGTGATAAAAAGCACACATGCATGCTGAAAGTAGCTCTTCTCTATCTAACACAAAGTAATAAGCAGTTCCTACACCCTCCCTTAACCCAGATCAGCTTGCTTTCCAAAGCTCGGTCCTCATTCAAGCATTTCAGTATGAGATTTATGGTTTCCCAGCACAGCATGGCAATTTCTTGGGCACATATTTTATGTTTTGATAAATCTTGATCTCTCCGATTTACATCATTTAAGCACAATATTCTCTTGTAGATTTGACATGCAAAGAACGAAATGGTGTAGGAGCTGATGTGTTCATGTTCTGTAGAGCTGAGAAAAATGCTTTTCACTTTTTTGTCAGCTTGTTACAATTTCTGGGGATATCTCTGCTACACTATATAATCCTGTAGATATCTTCTTCTTCAAATAGTCTAATTTAGAAACCTTGTTGGCGGAAGATGACTCAACCTGTGTTGCTTCTTCAGTTCTGAGAATTTGAAACTGCTTTAATCTTTTTTTGAAGAGCAGTCAGATTAAAAAGAAAAAGCAGATATTGAAGAACCTTAAAATAATAGATAGTGCTTCTGATAAATCCAATTGAAATTAGAATTACTGTTTATCTGGAGCCCTGAATTACCTCGTCTATTTTTCTTGGCCTACTGAAGGTCTTTCTGGGTCTTCAAAGTTTCCCTATGTTCTTGGAGGAGTGAACTAGGCAAATTTCTGGTTACGTATAAGGCATTGATAAAGGCAACTAGGCTGTAACATGGAGAAATCTTAATGGAATCAAACCAAGACCTCTTTAACACCAAAGTAACAAAGGGCTAATCTGATTCCAATATTCCTTCTTTTTCTTTTTTTTTTTCCTCTTTTGAGGAATACAATGTTTTCTTGAGGCAGTCTTTCATTTCCTCAGACTCTCTAGGGAATGTGAACCTGAGCTTCTCAAATTCATTTTTGCTAGCTATTATTGTTATGGGTTTTCTATGAATCTACCTGTGTTGGAATTTCCTTGCATAAAAAAATCATCTAAAAAAGGAATCTCTCCTATGGGATTTAGTCCTGAAAATAGCTGAGCTGATATCTGTTAAAGTGCTTCACTGTGGGCTATATTTAAACCATGTGAAAGTGCTCATGCATCCAAATACTTGTAGGCAAATTTTACAGGTGTTTAGTCATGTGTCTGTATTTCAGATCCTGGAGAACCTTAGACTTGGTTAGCTTTAAGCATGAAGAACGCTACTGAAAGGCTGCTCACCCATTTAGGGGTTAGCAGGTGCTTCTGCGCTTTGTCAGATGGCTCGAAACTGGAAAGTCCTGTCAGTCCTCTGCAGAAAACCTCTGGGAAGCTTGGAACAAACACTGTGATTAATGCTTGTAATTCCTTCTCCCCCTGAATTAATTAGAAATCCAGATGATGATGAGAAGCCATGGTGCTACATCATGAAGGACAACAGTTTGTCCTGGGAGTATTGTGACATTCCATCTTGTGGTATGTAAAGGCTCTCTTAAAATCTGTATTATGAATGAATGAAGAAAGATTTATTGATACTAGAACAAGCTTTCACTGTATAATTTTGAATGTTCTACTGTTCCCAGGAGTACTGAATATTTTACTGTTTGCAGTAAATCAAATCACAACAACAAGCTTATTTTGCATTTTTTGGAGTTGTGATATAATCTGTGATTTTTGTTTTGAAATACTGTAGAACAGCAGTGTCACACTACTGCTTTCAGTCAAAATCATCCCAATATCACCAAATTTTCTGCTAGAACATGAAAGATGTCAGACATGATTGATGTTTTGGTACAAATTGTCATCACTCAGGGAATTACGGGCCCAGAAAAGTGAATGGGCCTCTGTGAGCAAATAGAGGAAGGGATCCTGAAGATATATGAGACATAGCATTTAATTCCAAAACCTAAAGACTCTGCTCTTCCCCTAAATTAATATTTAGCTGTTGTTAATGTTGAAACTGACCTCTAGAACAGAGCTGTCATCTGAAAAGTCAGTTTATAAAGTGGTCCTTTTATTTCCCTTTTATAGCTCTAACGCATTTGATAGGCGATATTAACACCAGCATCCTAGTCCTTGCTATTGCAATGGCAAAGCTTCATCCAGAATCTGAAAATGAAGATGTGATGGATGTCTCAGGCATTCTGTTGTGCCTCCTCTGGTAGTGAAGGCTATATTTTTACTGGTAAATGAAACAGTGTCCGGGAATGTTCAGAGGTGCCTTTAATTTACACTAACTAGTACGTGTGTAGCCAGTGTTGGGAACAGGCATGGCTTTCAGTCTTGCAACTCTCCTGAGGAACTGAAAGAGATTCAGTTGTATGGGAATGTTTAATGATAATTTAATGCACATTTTTTTTAAAGACTCCTTAATCCTTAGAAATCACAAGGATTTATCGTTTGATGACATATCCCTTTATATCTCAGCAAGCAGGGAAAGGAGGCCACCAGTTCCAGACAACATAGATACTTTTGAAGTTACCAGAAGACCATGTGGGAGAAGACACAAGAAGAGAAGTTTTGTGAGACCTAGAATTATTGGAGGATCTTCATCTCTGCCTGGATCTCATCCCTGGACAGCAGCTATATATATTGGAGACAGTTTCTGTGGTGGAAGCCTTATTCAGACTTGCTGGGTTGTGTCAGCAGCACACTGCTTTGCTAACAGGTAAACTCACCCGTTAGTATGACAGTTGGTCCTCTTCTCAGAGTCACCGTGTGCCTGTGACTCACAACAAACCTGAACTGAGACAAGTAAGAAAGAAGAAGAGATTGTAAAAGACCAACGTTTGATAAGGAGTGTCTTGCAATAGGAATGCAGCTCATGAGCTAACAAATAGCTTGGAGTCCTATTACCTCACAAGCCCTTATCTTGCTCCTTAAGGAGTCTCAAAGAAGCTAAATGACCCAACTGAAGAAATAAAGTAGTGCTGAGCAGGACATAGAATGGGACCTTGCATGTACAGGCATCTGCAAGGGTTTATAAGTATTTATCTTCTCCTCAGTTACCTTTTTGAACATTTACTGCTGCTTTGAGGTGTAACAGAGGTGGCTGCTCACTGCTGTGTTTTCTTCAAAAAGGCTGAGACAGCTAAGCAATGATTTATTAGAGACGATAAATTGGCTGACATAAATAGAGTGGGCTGAGCATTACAAAAAGCCAAAGGGAAGAACTGAACTGTTAATTTTTTAAGGCTGATTTCCTTGACAGGTGTTTTGGGTTTTCTGGAGGGTTTTTTGTCCTCCACCTGTGGGACACTGGAGAAAATATTGACTATAGGATACTCTTACTTTATTCTAAATATTTCATTTTCTACAAATACTGAACACTTTCCCTGATTTCAGTTTGATCACATTGATGGGAAAAATATTACATCATTTCATACCCATTGTTCCTTTGCATAGTAAAGGAGCCAAGAGAAACAGAAAACCTCATGCCAGAATACATACACTGATAGCTTGCCGAGCTAATAATACCATTGTGAATGCTGTACTGAAGCATTTGGAGCTCGAGCCACAACGCATTTGTTTTTCAAATGTTGTGAAATAGCTACTAACTTTGGCAGCTATTCAGGACATTTCCACCCACTTCCAGCTGGTGGTTTGGTACATACAGATTTTCCATAATTGCTGCATTGTAATTTGCGCTCTTCCGTATGTTTAGTACCTCTGGGTTAGCCACAATTGCAACTGTTTTCCGCTAGGCGACAATAGATACCTGTGCAGCTAACTTGGGTTTTTTTAATTCCTTTTCTGTAACCCCTCCTGTTTTATTTCTTTTCCTGAATGAACCACCTGTAAGTCATAGCAGAACCATTCAGTGCCTTTAAAATCTATTCTAAATACTATCCTAGGGAGCAAACTTCCCTTCTGTTTTACAGGCCCAAAATCTGATTTTCAAGGAGGTTGATTTACCACTGCAAAGACACTGAGAAATTCCTGGCCCTGCATATTGATTGAAGAATATTTTATTGTCTTCTTGTTTTCCAGTCATGGAAAAATGAACTTTGTGCTTTCCTTTGTTAATTATAAGCACAGTTACTGTTGCAGGGTAGCTGCCAGCTCTCTGTGCTGCAATTAGCTAGAATCTCTTTCCTCTGAGTACTTTACTGTTGATCATTGCTTTGTGCTCAGTACTGAAGGAGACTCCGCAATGCTTTTGTATCGGACGGGCACTACTGACGCACAGACACACAACTAGGGAAACTTTGCAATGATGTTGATGACTCTGCATCTGTGCATGATGTGTGACACCAGATATTTTCTGTTCCTGCACTGGATAGAAAAACATATGAGTGCTCTGACGTTGAAGACACTTGCTAAATTCATTGTAGACTTATGCACATACAGATTAAATTGGTTTTAAAGCAAGAGTGAAATTTGAATTCTGTTGCTTTCAAAGCTAAAGAATTTGCTGTCTTTCCAAACACTTCCTAATTATTCCCAAATGCTCCTTTCTTCTACTGTTGTACTAGTTCTTGTTCATTGTCTTATGATTGACTTATAGTCATATTTGCATACTCACTGCAGATGTTAGTTTCTTCCAAATTTGCCTTGAGTTGGACATTGACCAGCACTGTGGTTAGGTGGGCTCATTGCCATAAATTGGCCCTTGGCTATTGTGTTGTTATCTGTCTGCCCGGAATCCACTTTGAGCCAGATGCAGCCATCATGACCAGGTGCAGCCATCACGATCACCACTGGTGGTTATCGCCTGAGCAGGGTTATAGGAAAAGGTCAGGTCTGAGGGCAGGAGTGAAGCACACCATTACGCATAGCTCAATCTAATCTCAGAGTAGAAGTGGTGATAGCACTTAGGTGAAAGCTGCCCACGTGTTCCTGAGTTGCCAGTCTGCCAGCACCTTTAAAATCTTGACCCACACCTGTAATATTTTAAGAACCTGGTTTCCCAGAGAAATGGGGTATCCACCACTGACTCATGTTTTGGTCCCTTGTTTCTTCCTCAGGAAT
This sequence comes from Aramus guarauna, assembly GCA_013400195.1. Taxonomy (NCBI): domain Eukaryota; kingdom Metazoa; phylum Chordata; class Aves; order Gruiformes; family Aramidae; genus Aramus; species Aramus guarauna. The sequence continues at coordinate 889,320 of VXBL01003620.1, forward strand.
TTTTGTACTCATTGGCAAAATCTGGTTCAGGTTGACACAGTTTAAGTTTCTAGAACAAGCAGTGCTTGCAGCCCCTAAAGATGCTTGTTAGCCAGACAGCAGCTGGGCAGCAGTGCCTGTGCTTGCCTTTCACTTCTGTCACGGAGCAGCAGCCTTTAATTAGGCTAATCAGGGCCCACGGAGCCTCCAGCTCGCTATAACATTAGTCATCTTTTTCCTGGCCTACAGTAGGTAGGAAGCCTGGGAAATAGGTTAAGGTGTTGTGAGAGGGTAAATAATGGACATGGTGGGGGGCTGAGATCAGTACAGTTCATGGGACGTAGCCATTGGAAATTAGGTTTTGCTTGACCTGTGAATCACAGAATTGCTTTTTCTCTCTTTTCTATTACAGTCCGCTAAAATCCACTATTAAGGTAGTTCTGGGTCAGCATATATTTAATAGAACAACTGATGTAACGCAAACATTTGAAATAGAAAAATACATTCTGCATCCTCAGTATTCTGTGTTCAACCCTACTGAACATGATATTGGTGAGTATTTTTGTTCTTACATTTTTACCTTCTGTTTGCTCAACTTAGTTTCAAGTTTAGTTTGTGTCAAAAACTGCCTTCAGAGTGGAAAAATCATAGGCATTAGGAGGCACTTTTGAGTGCAAGGGGTTCTTAGTTCTCCCAGACTTATAACAGCATCTGAAAATTGGACAAATTCAGATGAGAAATAAATTGCAAATTTTAAATAATTATGATAATTAGCCATTGGAGCAATTTACCTAGATGTACGGCAGATTTATTATCACTTCAAGTCTTTGTGGGATTAGGCATTTTTTTCAACTGAAGCAGAAACTGTGGGCTTGATGCAGGAATTACTTGGTAAAATTCTATTGTCTGTATTGTATAGAGGATCTGACTAGATGAATATAATAGCCCCATCTGCTCTGAAAAATCTATGTTACTAAGAATCATTTTTTTACACTGAGATAGACTTAAAAATCAGCTGTCTTATTCTTCAAAAGTTAAATGCCCTTCTGATTGACCTTATGAGTCAGAATGACAATGGAAGAGCAACTCGCTGCTTATTTTCTGATCTGCTCTTGTGGAAGGTGGCACGTCACCCCGGGGTATCAAGCTGTGTGAGCGCTTTGTCTGCGAGGCTGTTTAACAGCCTGACATCGGGGGTATCTGAGGTCAGGCAAGTACTGGCTTTTTTTGCTCCCAGATGGGGAATATTTTTCTACTCTGTAGAAAAAAGGGTTCAGATTCTGTGTTGGTGGGTGCTCTGTTGCAGCATACCAGGAGATGAAGTGGATTTTTACTCTGCTCTGAAATATCCTGGTGTAAACCACTGTTGGCACTTTGAGATCTAACTTTTTGAATTACTCTGAAATTCAGCGTGCCTCACCAATGAGCAATGCCCAAATCTAGGGTCAGGTGAACGTGGAGCACCTAAGACGTGCCCCACTGCAAACAAACAAACAGGCAGAAACTGGTGGGGGGGGGAGATGTGGGGGCACATTCTGCCCTGTCAGTGATTCCTACTGATGCAGCAGAAGAGTTATTTCCTGCTGAAACTGCTATTCACAAGGAAACAAACTACCACATGAGTGTTTTCTGGGAAGTTCAGGGGATTCAGAAACAGGCAGAGTTGGTGGGGAAGAGGAGGAAGGCGAGGAAGAGCAAGCTGCTGGGCGTTGGAGCGCAGTTTGCGTGGGTTTCTCAGCCTGTGAGGTACTCTTTACGTGTTCCACAAAGGCCAAAAATGTAGTGAGTAGAGAAATAAGACTATCTAGTGGGATCTCTTGCTTGCCACACAGCTGGGCTGAGAAAACCTGGAGCTTCCAAACAGCTTTAATAGGTGTGTCCGCATTACCTCAGCTCTGTCCTGTTTTAGCGTGCCCTAACCCCATGTGCTGCCCTTGTTACACCCAGCACAAAGCCCCCTCTGTTGCTCTACAGCCAAACACAGGGGGGTTGCTACAGGGAAAATGACGTTTCTGCTACTTTTGACATCTTCTTTCAGTATCAAGCTCATGATGCTGCACAGTTCCATATTTACACTGTTTTCAGCCCCATGAGAGGATAATAAAAGTTGTGTGGGTTGTGTAAAGCTTTGTAGCTTTCAGAAGCTTGGTTTTGAAATATCCAGATTTTTTTTTATTCTTTAATTTTCAAGATCTTGAATTTTGCTGAACTCAGTAATAACACAGAGCATGAAATACACCAGCTCTTGCAGTAATTAAGTTTTTAAATCAAATTGGAATTAGGCAGGTGGCCAGATTTCAGAAGCAGTGAGCACTTGCACATCCCACTTATTTCAGCTGAAAGTTGTGGATATGTCACTGTTATTTAACTTTAAGGTGGGAGGAGACATATGTATTTTCTATCTTCCCCTTTCTCTACAAAGGCAGTGAAGCAAAATCTGCTCAGTGAGTGCAGCATAAAATAAATATTCCCACAAGGGGAGTAGCTGAATGTTTCAGCCTTCAATTTGCTGTAAAATCAGGTGCTGTTGAGATGAGTCTGTCTGTCTTTGATTGAAATATCTTAATTAAGAGAGGCTTAGGGGATAATTACAGTTGTATCTGAGACCCATTGCTGCCAATCCCATTAAAGAAAGGGAACAGACACTTTACTCCTCCTATGTTTTCTGTTCTGCAGCTTTGATTAAGCTGAAGAAGAATGGCCAGCGTTGTGCTGTCAAGTCCCAGTTTGTCCAGCCCATCTGCTTGCCGGAAAGTAACACCGTTTTCCCTGATCAATTCAAATGCCAAATTTCTGGATGGGGACACAGGCATGAGAGTGAGTAAAATGAGAGCTGGTAGAAAAAAATTATGATAATTAAAACATAATGCTCAAGTATATGTTATACAACTGATTGGCAAAATAGTTTCCAAAGGACTTCTGGTGGGACTCTTTTTATCTACCTTTAGATGTTTACAACATTTACATCTGAAATAGTCATCCTGAACTTCCTTTATAGTCCTTGGAATTTGGAGTGGTGTTCTCTTGACCAAATGTTTGCGTCTATTTTAGGATGAGCTGAGCTGTGAGCCACCTAGATCTCCATGGACTGGGAGGGGAGCAAGAAGCCTAGTTGCAGGTGCTAACAATTTGACAGCTTAGTCAAGTGAATCCTACTCTGAGCTACCTGGTCTAGTGGAGGCTGTCCCTGCCCATGGCAGGGGGGTTGGAACTAGATAATCATGAAGGTCTCTTCCAATGAAAACCATTCTGTGACCAAAGATTGCAAGCCAAACACAATCAATTTACTAGTCTGTGATGGAGGAGATCTTTACCTTCATCAGCAAGCAACTTTGGAAACATTTCAAGGAGAGGGCCAGATAGACTTTGGGCTAAGAAGTGCTTACATACAGCTTGAGAAAGGTGGAAAAATCCATCTAATCCTCTCAGATGAGGAATTTCAGGATTATGAGGCTTGCTCATGCTGCTTTGATGTGGAGATAGCAAAGACCTATATAGATAGATGAGAAGGATGGGGGAGCTGGCTGTCTCATTTTGGTAAGAGAATTAGTATAAGCAAATGTTAAATTGATGATTTCACAGCACTTCTGGAAAGGGGAGAGGACAGGAGGGCTGAGTCTTTAGGAAATGAGAGCATCCAAAGTGGATGAATGTTGGGAGATGGCATACTTGTTATTCTAAAGGGCTTGGAGTCTGACTGGAGGATCAGAAAGTGATCTGATCACTAGAAAAATCATCATCTTTTAAAGAGATCCACAACATGAATATGACTGAGATGTGTTTTGTGTTTGTATGTTGTATTGTGCATTGTGTTTCCATGTTACACTCTTCACATTCTATAAAAATGACTTTCTTTTCCTCTCTGGGAATTTTTTAAAGATATATCTGGTTATTCACATGTCCTGCAAGAAACTCTGATTCCAATTATTCCTGAGGAGAAGTGCAGAAGCCCTGAAATTTATGGAACAGAAATCACTGAAAATATGTTCTGTGCTGGCTACTTTGATAGCAGATCTGATGCTTGCCAGGTAATGGTGTGAGTCATCTCTAGGCAGAGAATATAAATATATATTATTGCCAGAAATGTTGCAGTGTTACAGTGCTTACTTTTGACATTACAGTGTTCCTAAAGAAATGTTCCTAAAGAAAAGAAGCGTATGTAACTGTGCTGTTTGTTTCCACCTTCATTTTTTTTTCAACCTGTTCAAGATGAATTAAGTTCTACAGAAGGGCAAAATCCCTCCAGGGTGTTGTGTTCCTCCTACCTTCATGAAAGGCAGTGGCTATGCACTGGAGGGTGAGTTGCTTTAGCTCCTGGCTGAGCTTGCAGCATGATGGCCAGCTGGCAGGACAACCAGGAGGTACCTGTGCGGAGCCAAATTCCCCCAGCTGCTGCCTCTTGCCTAATGGAAATAAGGATACCTGGGTAGGAGGTGGGGAGTAGTGCTGAGGTTTGGGGGAGGAAGGAGCTGAGGTTATTATAGCGGGTGGGATTTAACGGTGTAGAATATCAGTCACTGGAAGCTTTGTTTCATGACTTCGTGGAATGACCTCATGGTTTTACTACTTTGCATTTCTCTCTGAATTATGTCACACCTTGGCTCTGACTAAGGATGCAGAATTGTTGTGGTGATAGATGAGACCATTTTTTAAATGAAGGATCAGATTATTCCTTACATAAACCTTCAGATTTTATCTTCAGTTTGAAGGAGGATGGCTATGCTTTATTAGCATAAACTTGGGAACAAGCAGCACGTATCTTGTAGTTGGTAGAGAGATTAAGTAAAGCAAATAATATCATGTATACTGTGTGCTGGAACCCCTACAGAGATCATAACAGTGTCCAAAGAAAGGTATCAAGAATGAAATGGCAGCAGAAACTACCTTGCTTGCTCAGTTTTCCTTACCTTACCCAGGAAGTACAAATACAAGATGCAGCATTATATCTGGTTCTTGCTCCCTGCCCAGGAAAAACAGCATCGATCAGGAATGAGAGAGAGAAAGGAGAAAGCGGAGAGGAGAGAGGAGCTGCACAAAGACAAGCGGTCTGGAGAGAAACAGTGGTTTACAGTCACAGATATTGCTGAAGAGCAGTGCTCATGACATGAAATCATTATTAGTGAATCAGGAATTCTTTTTTTTTTTTTTTTTCTCTCCTGTTGGTGGACTTGTAGTGTGGTCTAAGGAGAAATAGTGTAGATCTCTTAATGTCACAACAAATGTAGCTCACCTCTGAGTTTTCTTGATATATGCTTAGGAAGTTAAACTATGAACCATCTGTTATATATAACAATATTTCAAGACCAAGAAACATCAAGTAGATAATGTGTTCTGCTTGATTATTTTTTAAAGATTTTTTGATTTTTTTTTTTTGTTAATCAGTGCACTGATACCAAAGTTCTGAGATGTAAATTGATCTCAGATACAAGACTTCACTTGATGTCCCTCATTTATCACAGAAATCTCCTAGTATAAATGCAACACAATTTTCCTACCTTCTTTGCTCTCAAGGGATTTTTTTTTTTCAATAGGAAAAAATATATTTCTCCTTGGTCTCAAATAACTAGAGGAGTGGCTCCTTTCACCAGTACTCTTTACTATTTTATGGAAAGAGACTGTTTATCAGGGAGTGTAGTGATAGGACAAGGGGTAATGGGTTTAAGCTGAAGGAGGGTTGATTTAGATTAGATGTCAGAAAGAAATTCTTCCCTGCGAGGGTGGTGAGGCACTGGCACAGGTTGCCCAGAGAAGCTGTGGAGGCCCCATCCCTGGAAGTGTTCAAGGCCAGGTTGGATGGGGCTTTGGGCAACCTGGTCTAGTGGAGGGTGTCCCTGCCCATGGCAGGGGGGTTGAAGCTAGATGATCTTTGAGGTCCCTTCCAACCCAAACCATTCTAGGATTCTATGTTTTTATTTTAATTTCCAATATTTTCAGTTCTGTGGAAAGTCAGTCTAAGAGCAATAATAATAACCTGTTTCCTGAATGCTTATAAACTTCAGTAAGTAGAAGTGTTCCAAATTCATCCTTGCTATAGTGTGTCATTAAACATTAGTTTGGTCTTATTTTTGGTTTATAGATTTAATGACAAGGTAAATGCTCAGTAGCATCAAATTCAACAGATGCAAAAGCCCCGTATGCCTCAAAATTATAGCATCCCACAGTCACATGGAAAAGCGTCTATGTATGCAACATCTTTCTTTGAAAACTCTCATGAACTCTGACATTTGCAATAAACTGCCTTGAGAAACTCTCCAAATATCCATCCATGCAAAGCCCATATTACAAAACAGTGTAAGCCTCAACATCTTGCATACTCCTGTTGAAAGTGACCCAGATCATCTGTGCTCTTCAGTAGGTGTCTACATCTAAAATAATTTTAATAGTTTTAAACAAAATCTCATATTTTTGTAATTCTGTTCAATGTGGAATTAAAAAAACCAAAAGACCATCATATTAGAGGTGAGTATGATTTTAAAAAAAAAAAAAAAAAGTTGTCTACAATGAAACTTCAGTAGACCACTGCTTCCAGATTTTTTTTTAAGTTTAAATCTCACATGTAAATATTCTTAATTTGGGACTTTCCCAAACTGATCTTTTTCCAACTGCTTTCTATTAAATCATATAATCTTTCCTTACTTTTTTAACACAGGGAGATTCTGGTGGACCTCTGGCCTGTGAGAAAAATGAAATCTCTTACCTCTATGGCATTATCAGCTGGGGAGATGGCTGTGGCAGAGTCAACAAACCTGGAGTATATACACGAATTACAAACTATGTAAATTGGATTAATGAGAAAATAGCCCCCCGAAAAGCTACTTGAACAGTTAAATATGCTAACAGCTGAAGCAGGGTTCAAGAGTATTTTGGTTTCATTAAAGTGGCATAAATATTTTATTATAAGCTAGTATGAAAACTGTCATGGTAATTCTTAGCAATTCCAAACCAGACCACCAAAAGTAGGCCTAACCCATCCGATGAGCATCCTCGATCTAGAATTTTAGGGCTTTGGATTGCTCAGTGTACAAGACTGTCTTTATTTGGCATAATAAAACAAACATGTTGAGACAGTGCACCAAAATCTACAAGTGTTTGTCTGCTTGATGGATTACATAAAAAGTTATTTGAATGTGTTTGTGTAGTTTCTGTTGGAGCTGTCATTGCCCAAACCAACCTGTAACAACATTGTCCTTGTATTCTCAGATGAGATTAAAAAAAAAAATAAACAAACAGGAGGAGCACCAAAAATTAAATCTTCCCCCTCAAAAGTGGTCTCTTGGAGTTCAAGTTGGGAGATACTGGTAGATCAATGTGGGTGAAGCTGCTCATCAGCTAATGGCAGCAAACTGATTCTGGGGAAAAAACAGAGGGTTTAGGATTTGATTCAACCAAACATGTAAGCACATTTTTATATTCCCCTGCTATAAAATTAGGAACGTGCTTCAGAGCTCTGCTGAATCTGGTGTGCAATTTTCCAGCATGGTTAATGCAAAACCTCATGAGAGTACAAAGTTTCTTGCTGAAAAAATGTTGGAAGTCAGTGCCTCGGACTTCAGACCGATGCAGTTAGGACCTTTTGCAGGCTGTGAGCTGCGCCTCACCCTGAGGATAAGAGTGGAAACATTTCACATTGATGATAAATGCCTGAACGTTTCTGAAATTTGACAGTGTTTTGAAGATGTCTTGGATTTTATACTAACAAGTTGTGCACCTGTTTAGATAATTCAGAAAGGAGGAATTTGACATTTTCCTTGGGAGTTTGGTCGTATCATAAACCACAGGCTTTGCTGTCATGGTCTATGGAATTGTTATGGGAAAAATCAAAGAAATTATTACAATATATAGCTGTTTAGAGGCTGTGGACTCAGTTGCATAAGCAAAAAAAGGCAGAAAATAATTCAACAAAAAAAAATCTAGTGTGATAAATAAGAATGGAAAATCACAAGGCTTTTTGGTGTGGGTTTTTTTTTTTTAGTTTTTTTTTTTTTTTAATACAGGGAATCTTTAGCAATGTCAGATGTGTACATTTGGAAGTGTTGATGTGAAATGTTTTCTTCTCTGATAGTGAATGTTTTTGAATTCTCTTAAGTGTTTCAAGCAAAGCTATGCTTTAAGATACAGAATTTTAAAGTGGTGCCTGGATACTCAGATATGTGTTTTGCTTTATATTACTGGCAATGTCTTCATTGGTTTCTTAGTTGCAGTGAATGATTTAAGCAGTTAAAAAAAAACTTTGTAAGGAAAAATAACCAAAACCTGAATTTGCGTAAGTACAAATATACAACAATGCTAATCTAGATGAACCATGTAAACTGTTAAATAAAAATACTTACCCTCTGTTTCATGGACTTAGTCTGTTATGTATAAAGTTACAATTAAATCTTTGAATCCCTCTGTAGGCTCTTCAACAGGTTGAGAGCTGGTAGAAAAATGAGATAGCACTTCTCTGTGCTGGAAGGCGTCTGAAAAGCTCTGCCTAAGCATCGATTTCAGCTGGTGGTGTTCCCAGTTTTATACATGTCGCACAAGATTTCCAGTAGACAGATGTAAGTGCTTAGATACAATTTTCAGCTATGAATGCTGCGAATACCAAGATCAAAGTCTTTTGTTTGTTTTTCTGAAGCACTAAACACTTGCCTGAAAAATTGAGCTCCACCTCTGGGGTCTTGATCCCAAACCAAGTTGAAGACTCTCATTGTCTGGCTTTGCCTTCCTGGACGTTTGCAGTACGAGTCTGGCTTGCTGAACTCCGTGAAAGGAAGGTGGCTGTGTGACAGAACTACCTGTACCTGCTGCTGAAAGACAAGGACGAAATCAGCATGAAGGAACTATTTACCCTTCTTTGGAAGGGATTCATTTGGAACAGGTTTCCACACAAAGCTTATGCCATTTGGAACGTCCAAATCTGTTCTGAGACTTCAGTTTGACTTTGAAATTCCTATCTATCCACACGGTGCGTGGTTTTAATCTGGTACTTTTGTGTTTTATATATATTCCCTCAGTCTTCTCTTGCTGTAGAGAAAGCGGCTGTTTGATAGGAAAGGTGTTAGACTGGTGTTTCTGACAATTTGTGTAGAGCTTTTTAGCTGTCCTGCTTTCAAAACTCTGCGCTGCTTATATCAGTATATAGCAAAAGCAATACAATCCATAAAACATTTTTTGTTTAAATATATTGAATCTTTACAAGTGAAATAGTCTATTTTCTGCCCTCAAAGGTCTTAACGACAAATCTTCAGTCGATACCGTCATACTTTGAACGCATTAAAATTAATTTGTGGCTTTCAAAGCAGCCAGTTTGTCCGCTGTTACTGCATTGGTTTGGTGGAACTAAATTTCATGGTTTGAGCATCTGCTGCAGTAGCACTGCATTAAATCCCCAAACCCGGAGGAGGGCTGGCGGGGAACCGGCCAGGTGAAGCGAGAGGTCCCTGCCTCACCTCTCACCCCCCTGACGCTGTCACATTCCTACGGGGCACTCCAGCCCCGGCTGGCTCCCGCCTTGCTGTTGGGCATGGAAACTCAGCCTCCGTATTCTTCTCCTCCCTTGAAGTGCTTATCGCTTTGGTTAAAATGAAAATCCAACTCAAATTTCCTAGTGAAATTTTATCTGATGCTTTTCCTAACATTTATCTCGAAATTGAATTAGAATGCAAAGCCAGTTGAACAGACACGTCCCTAATTCATTATGAAACACACTTAAAGATGGTTTTATTAAATTATATGTTCTTCCATGCAAACTGACCGATTCAAAGGGAAGAAATAAATGCAAACATCTAACCCCCCCTTCTATTATGCTATTGAAAGAAAAACGTGCTGTGGTGCTGGTTAAAAAAAGCTGAAGAACTAATTACCATCAAATAAGATGCAGTAGGAGTATTTTTAGAATAATGGACTCTAATTAGTCCATTGCTCGTTGAAATAAATCTGAGGACATCATTAACGCATCTTATTCTATTAATTGTAGCTGCTCTGGGTTTGGTGTAAGTGGTTGTTATCTCGTGACAGTTGCATTGCAAAGAAGAAAATAAAAAGAGTATTTTTATCTGGGGTAGTTGGCTGTACGTCTTCTGGGAGCCAAGGGGAGCGCTAATTGCGCTTTTGGAAAGAGAAATCAGGGCGCTGTAAGGCGGCAGCCGCCGGGTGGGGGGGCCCGGGGAACGGGGTGCTTCGGCCCGCCGGCTCCAGGCTCCGCTCCGCGGAGATGGAGGGCAAAGAGGGTCCGGTCCGGGCTTTCCCGCCCGCCGCCCCCGGCCGCAGCGCTGCCTCGGCGGTCAGCTGCAAAGCCCGGAGCGGGATCGGGGCCGGCGCTGGGCGCCTCGCGGGGGTCGCGCCCGGAGGAGACCCGCTGAGGCGGCCCGGGCGAGGCTGCCGCCCTCCGGGTGGCCCGGCTCGCGCCTCTCACTATCGAAACGCTGGAGGAAAAAAAAAACAAACAAAAAACCCCCAACGCCACAATAAACCACATGAAGCAGCGAAAAGCTTCCCGGGAGCCCCTTTCCCCTCAGCCGCCCCGGCCCCTGGCCCTGCCTGTTCCTCTGCCCCATGAGGCGGGGGGCGCCGGGGAGGGCCGGGCCGCGCTGGCCGCTCGCCCGCGTCGCTCGCTGTGCCTGTGCGGGGACCTAATAAAGCTATTTTGAAAGTGACCCCTCGGCCAGAGCGCGGGGAGGGAGCAGCGAGCCGGGCGCAGCTGTCCGGAATCATGACTGAAGATGACGGATTCCGTGGTGGTGGAGGGTCACGTCAAGTTGAGAGATGGAAAAAAGGTCCCCGCTCCCGGCGACCCTTCGGCCCGGCCCCGCGGCGGGCTGGGGCTGGGGGTCCCCGACTGACGCCCCCCCTCCTCAGGAGGGGAGAGAGCCCGCTCTTCCCTCCTCCGGCCCTGGCTAACCCTCTCCTTTTGCCTCTCGTTGCAGTGGAAGAGTAGGTGGCTGGTGCTGCGCAAGCCCTCCCCGGTGGCAGGTAAGAGGGGGGCCCGTTCTGCGGGGGGGGAAAGGCAGGCGCCGGGGCGTCCCTCCCTACTCCGCCCGGCCGGTGAGGGGACAGGGTTTGGGGCAGAGAGGGTACAGGGCTCCCCTCCAGGTTAGCCGCTGCTGGAGAGCACCCTCGGCGGGGCTCTCCTCAAGCCCTCGCTGCTCCTTCCTTTTTTTTTTTTTT